>JAWPHD010003103.1:0-228581 GCA_037043455.1 Cyrtodaria siliqua
CTGACGTTATATAGGATACGTTGACCTTAACAATGATGCCCTGTTTACATCATATACCACAGGCAAGTAGGTAATGTTGTACTGACGTTATATGGGATACGTTGACCTTACAATGATGTCCTGTTTACATCATATACCACTGGCAGTAGGTAATGTTGTACTGACGTTATATGGGATACGTGATCTTGACAATGATGTCCTGTTTACATCATATACCTCTGGCAGTAGGTAATGTTGTACTGACGTTATATAGGATACGTTGATCTTGACAATGATGCCCTGTTCACATCATATACCACTGGCAGGTAAGGGTACTGTTGTACTGACCTTATATAGGATACGTTGACCTTAACAATGATGCCCTGTCCACATCATAAGGTAATGTTATACTGACCTTATATATGATACGTTGACCTTAACAATCATGCCCTGCTTACATCATATACCACTGGCAGTTAGATAATGTTGTACTGACGTTATATGGATACGTTGACCTTAACAATGATGCCCTGTCCACATCATAGGTAATGTTATACTGACCTATATATGATACGTTGACCTTAACAATCATGCCCTGTTTACATCATATACCACTGGCAGTAGATAATGTTGTACTGACGTTATATAGGATACGTTGACCTTAACAATGACGTCCAGTTCACATCATATACCACTGGCAGTAGGTAATGTTGTACTGACCTTATATAGGATACGTTGACCTTAACAATGATGCCCTGTCCACATCATAGGTAATGTTATACTGACCTTATATATGATACGTTGACCTTAACAATCATGCCCTGCTTACATCATATACCACTGTCAGTAGGTAATGTTGTTATGACGTTATATAGGATACGTTGGCCTTAACAATGATGTCCTGTTCACATCATATATACCACTGGCAGTAGGTAATGTTTTTACTGACGTTATAAATGATACGTTGGCCTTAACAATGATGTCCCTGTTCACATCATATATACCACTGGCAGTAGGTAATGTTGTACTGACGTTATATATGATACGTTGACCTTAACAATGATGCCCTGTTCACTATCATATATACCACTGGCAGTAGGTCATGTTGTACTGACGTTATATATGATAAGTTGACCTTAACAATGATGTCCTGTTCACATCATATATACCACTGGCAGTAGGTAATGTTGTACTGTCGTTATATATGATACGTGACCTTAACAATGATGTCCTGTTCACATATATACCACTGGCAGTAGGTAATGTTGTACTGAAGTTATATATGATACGTTGGCCTTAACAATGATGTCCTGTTCACATCATATATACAACTGGCAGTAGGTAATGTTGTGCTGACGTTATATAGGATACGTTGACCTTAAAAATGATGCCCTGTCGACATCATATACCACTTGCAGTAGGTAATGTTGTACTGACATTATATAGGATACGTTGACCTTAACAATCATGCCATGTTTACATCATATACCACTGGCAGTAGATAATGTTGTACTGACGTTATATAGGATACGTTGACCTTAACAATGATGCCCCTGTCCACATCATATACCACTGCAGTAGGTTAATGATGTACTGACGTTATATAGGATACGTTGACCTTAACAATGACGTCTGGTTCACATCATATACTACTGGCAGTAGATAATGTTGTACTGACCTTATATATGATACGTTGACCTTAACAATGATGTCCTGTTCACATCATATACCACTGGCAGTAGGTAATGTTGTACTGACGTTATATAGGATACGTTGACCTTAACAATGAAGCACTGTTTACATCATATATACCACTGGCAGTAGGTAATGTTGTACTGACATTATATAGGATACGTTGACCTTAACATTGAAGCACTGTTTACATCATATACCACTGGCAGTAGGTAATGTTGTACAGACATTATATAGGATACGTTGACCTTAACAATGATGTCCTGTTCACATCATATATACCACTGGCAGTAGTAATGTTGTACTGACGTTATATATAATACGTTGACCTTAACAATGATGCCCTGTTCACATCATATATACCACTGGCAGTAGGTAATGTTGTACTGACGTTATATGGGATACGTTGACCTTAACAATGATGTCCTGTTTACATCATATACCACTGGCAGTAGTAATTGTTGTACTGACGTTATATAGGATACGTTGACCTTAACAATGATGTCCTGTTCACATCATATATACCACTGGCAGTAGGTAATGTTGTACTGACGTTATATAGGATACGTTGACCTTAACAATGAAGCACTGTTTACATCATATATACCACTGGCAGTAGGTCATGTTGTACTGACATTATATAGGATACGTTGACCTAACATTGAAGCACTGTTTACATCATATACCACTGGCAGTAGGTAATGTTGTACTGACATTATATAGGATACGTTTACCTTAACATTGATGCCCTGTTTACATCATATACCTCTGGCAGTAGGTAATGTTGTACTGACGTTATATAGGATACGTTGACCTTAACAATGATGTCCTGTTCACATCATATATACCACTGGCAGTAGGTAATGTTGTACTGACATTATATAATTATGATCTGTTGATCTTAACAATGATGCCCTGTTCACATCATATACCACTGGCAGTAGGTAATGTTGTACTGACGTTATATAGGATAGGTTGACCTTAACAATGATGCCCTGTCCACATCATATACCACTGGCAGTAGGTAATGTTGTACTGACGTTATATAGGATAGGTTGACCTTAACAATGATGCCCTGTCCACATCATATACCACTGGCAGTAGATAATGTTGTACTGACGTTATATAGGATACGTTGACCTTAACAATGATGCCCTGTTTACATCATATACCACTGGCAGTATATAATGTTGTACTGACTTTATATAGGATACGTTGACCTTAACAATGATGTCCTGTTCAAATCATATATACCGCAGGCAGTAGGTAATGTTCTACTGACGTTATATAGGATACGTTGACCTTAACAATGATGCCCTGTTTACATCATATACCACAGGCAGTAGGTAATGTTGTACTGACGTTATATGGGATACGTTGACCTTACAATGATGTCCTGTTTACATCATATACCACTGGCAGTAGGTAATGTTGTACTGACGTTATATGGGATACGTTGATCTTGACAATGATGTCCTGTTTACATCATATACCTCTGGCAGTAGGTAATGTTGTACTGACGTTATATAGGATACGTTGATCTTGACAATGATGCCCTGTTCACATCATATACCACTGGCAGTAGGTAATGTTGTACTGACCTTATATAGGATACGTTGACCTTAACAATGATGCCCTGTCCACATCATAAGGTAATGTTATACTGACCTTATATATGATACGTTGACCTTAACAATCATGCCCTGCTTACATCATATACCACTGGCAGTAGATAATGTTGTACTGACGTTATATAGGATACGTTGACCTTAACAATGATGCCCTGTCCACATCATAAGGTAATGTTATACTGACCTTATATATGATACGTTGACCTTAACAATCATGCCCTGTTTACATCATATACCACTGGCAGTAGATAATGTTGTACTGACGTTATATAGGATACGTTGACCTTAACAATGACGTCCAGTTCACATCATATACCACTGGCAGTAGGTAATGTTGTACTGACCTTATATAGGATACGTTGACCTTAACAATGATGCCCTGTCCACATCATAAGGTAATGTTATACTGACCTTATATATGATACGTTGACCTTAACAATCATGCCCTGCTTACATCATATACCACTGTCAGTAGGTAATGTTGTTATGACGTTATATAGGATACGTTGGCCTTAACAATGATGTCCTGTTCACATCATATATACCACTGGCAGTAGGTAATGTTTTACTGACGTTATAAATGATACGTTGGCCTTAACAATGATGTCCTGTTCACATCATATATACCACTGGCAGTAGGTAATGTTGTACTGACGTTATATATGATACGTTGACCTTAACAATGATGCCGCTGTTCACATCATATATACCACTGGCAGTAGGTCATGATGTACTGACGTTATATATGATAAGTTGACCTTAACAATGATGTCCTGTTCACATCATATATACCACTGGCAGTAGGTAATGTTGTACTGTCGTTATATATGATACGTTGACCTTAACAATGATGTCCTGTTCACATATATACCACTGGCAGTAGGTAATGTTGTACTGAAGTTATATATGATACGTTGGCCTTAACAATGATGTCCTGTTCACATCATATATACAACTGGCAGTAGGTAATGTTGTGCTGACGTTATATAGGATACGTTGACCTTAAAAATGATGCCCTGTCGACATCATATACCACTTGCAGTAGGTAATGTTGTACTGACATTATATAGGATACGTTGACCTTAACAATCATGCCATGTTTACATCATATACCACTGGCAGTAGATAATGTTGTACTGACGTTATATAGGATACGTTGACCTTAACAATGATGCCCTGTCCACATCATATACCACTGGCAGTAGGTAATGATGTACTGACGTTATATAGGATACGTTGACCTTAACAATGACGTCTGGTTCACATCATATACTACTGGCAGTAGATAATGTTGTACTGACCTTATATATGATACGTTGACCTTAACAATGATGTCCTGTTCACATCATATACCACTGGCAGTAGGTAATGTTGTACTGACGTTATATGGGATACGTTGACCTTACAATGATGCCCTGTTTACATCATATACCACTGGCAGTATGTAATGTCGTACTGACGTTATATAGGATAGGTTGACCTTAACAATGATGCCCTGTCCACATCATATACCACTGGCAGTAGGTAATGTTGTACTGACGTTATATAGGATACGTTGACCTTAACAATGATGCCCTGTTTACATCATATACCACTGGCAGTATATAATGTTGTACTGACTTTATATAGGATACGTTGACCTTAACAATGATGTCCTGTTCAAATCATATATACCGCAGGCAGTAGGTAATGTTCTACTGACGTTATATAGGATACGTTGACCTTAACAATGATGCCCTGTTTACATCATATACCACAGGCAGTAGGTAATGTTGTACTGACGTTATATGGGATACGTTGACCTTACAATGATGTCCTGTTTACATCATATACCACTGGCAGTAGGTAATGTTGTACTGACGTTATATGGGATACGTTGATCTTGACAATGATGCCCTGTTTACATCATATACCTCTGGCAGTAGGTAATGTTGTACTGACGTTATATAGGATACGTTGATCTTGACAATGATGCCCTGTTCACATCATATACCACTGGCAGTAGGTAATGTTGTACTGACCTTATATAGGATACGTTGACCTTAACAATGATGCCCTGTCCACATCATAAGGTAATGTTATACTGACCTTATATATGATACGTTGACCTTAACAATCATGCCCTGCTTACATCATATACCACTGGCAGTAGATAATGTTGTACTGACGTTATATAGGATACGTTGACCTTAACAATGATGCCCTGTCCACATCATAAGGTAATGTTATACTGACCTTATATATGATACGTTGACCTTAACAATCATGCCCTGTTTACATCATATACCACTGGCAGTAGATAATGTTGTACTGACGTTATATAGGATACGTTGACCTTAACAATGACGTCCAGTTCACATCATATACCACTGGCAGTAGGTAATGTTGTACTGACCTTATATAGGATACGTTGACCTTAACAATGATGCCCTGTCCACATCATAAGGTAATGTTATACTGACCTTATATATGATACGTTGACCTTAACAATCATGCCCTGCTTACATCATATACCACTGTCAGTAGGTAATGTTGTTATGACGTTATATAGGATACGTTGGCCTTAACAATGATGTCCTGTTCACATCATATATACCACTGGCAGTAGGTAATGTTGTACTGACGTTATATATGATACGTTGGCCTTAACAATGATGTCCTGTTCACATCATATATACCACTGGCAGTAGGTAATGTTGTACTGACGTTATATATGATACGTTGACCTTAACAATGATGCCCTGTTCACATCATATATACCACTGGCAGTAGGTCATGTTGTACTGACGTTATATATGATAAGTTGACCTTAACAATGATGTCCTGTTCACATCATATATACCACTGGCAGTAGGTAATGTTGTACTGACGTTATATATGATACGTTGACCTTAACAATGATGTCCTGTTCACATATATACCACTGGCAGTAGGTAATGTTGTACTGAAGTTATATATGATACGTTGGCCTTAACAATGATGTCCTGTTCACATCATATATACAACTGGCAGTAGGTAATGTTGTACTGACGTTATATAGGATACGTTGACCTTAAAAATGATGCCCTGTCGACATCATATACCACTTGCAGTAGGTAATGTTGTACTGACATTATATAGGATACGTTGACCTTAACAATCATGCCATGTTTACATCATATACCACTGGCAGTAGATAATGTTGTACTGACGTTATATAGGATACGTTGACCTTAACAATGATGCCCTGTCCACATCATATACCACTGGCAGTAGGTAATGTTGTACTGACGTTATATAGGATACGTTGACCTTAACAATGACGTCTGGTTCACATCATATACTACTGGCAGTAGATAATGTTGTACTGACCTTATATATGATACGTTGACCTTAACAATGATGTCCTGTTCACATCATATACCACTGGCAGTAGGTAATGTTGTACTGACGTTATATGGGATACGTTGACCTTACAATGATGCCCTGTTTACATCATATACCACTGGCAGTATGTAATGTCGTACTGACGTTATATAGGATACGTTGACCTTAACAATGATGTCCTGTTCACATCATATATACCACTGGCAGTAGGTAATGTTGTACTGACGTTATATATGATACGTTGGCCTTAACAATGATGTCCTGTTCACATCATATATACCACTGACAGTAGGTAATGTTGTACTGACGTTATACAGGATAAGTTGACCTTAACAATGATGTCCTGTTCACATCATATATACCACTGGCAGTAGGTAATGTTGTACTGACGTTATATATGATACGTTGGCCTTAACAATGATGCCCTGTCCACATCATATACCACTGGCAGTAGGTAATGTTGTACTGACGTTATATATGATACGTTGGCCTTAACAATGATGCCCTGTTCACAACATATATACCACTGGCAGTAGGTAATGTTGTACTGACGTTATATATGATACGTTGACCTTAACAATGATGCCCTGTTCACATCATATATACCACTGGCAGTAGGTAATGTTGTACTGACGTTATATGGGATACGTTGACCTTAACAATGATGTCCTGTTCACATCATATATACCACTGGCAGTAGGTAATGTTGTACTGACGTTATATGGGATACGTTGACCTTAACAATGATGTCCTGTTTACATCATATATACCACTGGCAGTAGGTAATGTTGTACTGACGTTATATATGATAAGTTGACCTTAACAATGATGTCCTGTTCACATCATATATACCACTGGCAGTAGGTAATGTTGTACTGACGTTATATATAATACGTTGACCTTAACAATGATGCCCTGTTCACATCATATATACCACTGGCAGTAGGTAATGTTGTACTGACGTTATATGGGATACGTTGACCTTAACAATGATGTCCTGTTTACATCATATACCACTGGCAGTAGGTAATGTTGTACTGACATTATATAATTATGATCTGTTGATCTTAACAATGATGCCCTGTTCACATCATATACCACTGGCAGTAGGTAATGTTGTACTGACGTTATATAGGATAGGTTGACCTTAACAATGATGCCCTGTCCACATCATATACCACTGGCAGTATATAATGTTGTACTGACGTTATATAGGATACGTTGACCTTAACAATGATGTCCTGTTCAAATCATATATACCGCAGGCAGTAGGTAATGTTCTACTGACGTTATATAGGATACGTTGACCTTAACAATGATGCCCTGTTTACATCATATACCACAGGCAGTAGGTAATGTTGTACTGACGTTATATGGGATACGTTGACCTTACAATGATGTCCTGTTTACATCATATACCACTGGCAGTAGGTAATGTTGTACTGACGTTATATGGGATACGTTGATCTTGACAATGATGCCCTGTTTACATCATATACCTCTGGCAGTAGGTAATGTTGTACTGACGTTATATAGGATACGTTGACCTTAACAATCATGCCCTGTTTACATCATATACCACTGGCAGTAGATAATGTTGTACTGACGTTATATAGGATACGTTGACCTTAACAATGACGTCCAGTTCACATCATATACCACTGGCAGTAGGTAATGTTGTACTGACCTTATATAGGATACGTTGACCTTAACAATGATGCCCTGTCCACATCATAAGGTAATGTTATACTGACCTTATATATGATACGTTGACCTTAACAATCATGCCCTGCTTACATCATATACCACTGTCAGTAGGTAATGTTGTTATGACGTTATATAGGATACGTTGGCCTTAACAATGATGTCCTGTTCACATCATATATACCACTGGCAGTAGGTAATGTTGTACTGACGTTATATATGATACGTTGACCTTAACAATGATGTCCTGTTCACATAATATATACCACTGGCAGTAGGTAATGTTGTACTGACGTTATATATGATACGTTGACCTTAACAATGATGTCCTGTTCACATATATACCACTGGCAGTAGGTAATGTTGTACTGAGGTTATATATGATACGTTGGCCTTAACATTGATGTCCTCTTCACATCATATATACCACTGGCAGTAGGTAATGTTGTACTGACGTTATGTAGGATACGTTGACCTTAAAAATGATGCCCTGTCGACATCATATACCACTGGCAGTAGGTAATGTTGTACTGACATTATATAGGATACTTTGACCTTAACAATCATGCCATGTTTACATCATATACCACTGGCAGTAGATAATGTTGTACTGACGTTATATAGGATACGTTGACCTTAACAATGATGCCCTGTCCACATCATATACCACTGGCAGTAGGTAATGTTGTACTGACGTTATATAGGATACGTTGACCTTAACAATGACGTCTGGTTCACATCATATACTACTGGCAGTAGATAATGTTGTACTGACCTTATATAGGATACGTTGACCTTAACAATGATGCCCTGTCCACATCATAAGATAATGTTGTACTGACGTTATATAGGATACGTTGACCTTAACAATCATGCCCTGCTTACATCATATACCACTGTCAGTAGGTTATGTTGTTATGACGTTATATAGGATACGTTGGCCTTAACAATGATGTCCTGTTCACATCATATATACCACTGGCAGTAGGTAATGTTTTACTGACGTTATATATGATACGTTGGCCTTAACAATGATGTCCTGTTCACATCATATATACCACTGGCAGTAGGTAATGTTGTACTGACGTTATATATGATACGTTGACCTTAACAATGATGTCCTGTTCACATAATATATACCACTGGCAGTAGGTAATGTTGTACTGACGTTATATATGATACGTTGACCTTAACAATGATGTCCTGTTCACATATATACCACTGGCAGTAGGTAATGTTGTACTGAAGTTATATATGATACGTTGGCCTTAACATTGATGTCCTCTTCACATCATATATACCACTGGCAGTAGGTAATGTTGTACTGACGTTATGTAGGATACGTTGACCTTAAAAATGATGCCCTGTCGACATCATATACCACTGGCAGTAGGTAATGTTGTACTGACATTATATAGGATACTTTGACCTTAACAATCATGCCATGTTTACATCATATACCACTGGCAGTAGATAATGTTGTACTGACGTTATATAGGATACGTTGACCTTAACAATGATGCCCTGTCCACATCATATACCACTGGCAGTAGGTAATGTTGTACTGACGTTATATAGGATACGTTGACCTTAACAATGACGTCTGGTTCACATCATATACTACTGGCAGTAGATAATGTTGTACTGACCTTATATAGGATACGTTGACCTTAACAATGATGCCCTGTCCACATCATAAGATAATGTTGTACTGACGTTATATAGGATACGTTGACCTTAACAATCATGCCCTGCTTACATCATATACACTGGCAGTAGGTAATGTTGTACTGACGTTATATAGGAGAAGTTGGCCTTAATAATGATGTCCTGTTCACATCATATATACCACTGGCAGTAGGTAATGTTGTACTGACGTTATATATGATACGTTGACCTTAACAATGATGTCCTGTTTACATCATATACCACTGGCAGTAGGTAATGTTGTACTGACGTTATATAGGATACGTTGACCTTAACAATGATGCCCTGTTTACATCATATACCACTGGCAGTAACTAATGTTGTACTGACGTTATATAGGAAACGTTATCCTTAACAATGACGTCCGGTTGACATCATATACCACTGGCAGTAGGTAATGGTGTACTGACCTTATATAGGATACGTTGACCTTAACAGTGATCTCCTGTTTACATCATATACCACTGGCAGTAGGTAATGTTGTACTGACGTTATATATGATACGTTGACATTAACAATGATGCCCTGTTTACATCATATACCACTGGCAGTAGGTAATGTTGTACTGATCTTATATAGGATACGTTGACCTTAACAATGATGCCCTGTCCACATCATAAGGTAATGTTGTACTGACGTTATATAGGATACGTTGACCTTTCACAATCATGACCTGCTTACATCATATACCACTGGCAGTAGGTAATGTTGTACTGACGTCATATAGGATACGTTGGCCTTAACAAGCATGTCCTGCTTACATCATATACCACTGGCAGTAGGTAATGTTGTACTGACGTTATATATGATACGTTGACCGTAACAATGATGCCCTGTTTACATCATATACCACTGGCAGTAGGTAATCTTGTACTGACGTTATATAGGATACATTGACCTTAACAATGATGCCCTGTTCACATTATATATACCACTGGCAGTAGGTAATGTTGTACTGACGTTATATATAATACGTTGACCTTAACAATGATGTCCTGTTTACATCATATATACCACTGGCAGTAGGTAATGTTGTACTGACGTTATATAGGATACGTTGACCTTAACAATGATGCCCTGTTTACATAATATACCACTGGCAGTAGGTAATGTTGTACTGACGTTATATAGGATACGTTGACCTTAACACTGATGCCCTGTTTACATCATATACCACTGGCAGTAAGTAATGTTGTACTAACGTTATATAGGATACGTTGACCTTAACAATGACGTCCGGTTCACATCATATACCACTGGCAGTAGGTAATGTTGTACTGACCTTATATAGGATACATTGACCTTATCAATGATGCCCTGTCCACATCATAAGGTAATGTTGTACTGACGTTATATAGGATACGTTGACCTTAACAATCATGCCCTGCTTACATCATATACCACATGCAGTAGGTAATGTTGTACTGACGTTATATAGGATACGTTGGCCTTAACAATGATGTCCTGTTCACATCATATATACCACTGGCAGTAGGTAATGTTGTACTGACGTTATATATGATACGTTGACCTTAACAATGATGTCCTGTTTACATCATATACCACTGGCAGTAGGTAATGTTGTACTGACGTTATATGGGATACGTTGACCTTACAATGATGCCCTGTTTACATCATATACCACTGGCAGTATGTAATGTCGTACTGACGTTATATAGGATACGTTGACCTTAACAATGATGTCCTGTTCACATCATATATACCACTGGCAGTAGGTAATGTTGTACTGACGTTATATATGATACGTTGGCCTTAACAATGATGTCCTGTTCACATCATATATACCACTGGCAGTAGGTAATGTTGTACTGACGTTATACAGTATAAGTTGACCTTAACAATGATGTCCTGTTCACATCATATATACCACTGGCAGTAGGTAATGTTGTACTGACGTTATATATGATACGTTGACCTTAACAATGATGCCCTGTTCACATCATATATACCACTGGCAGTAGGTAATGTTGTACTGACGTTATATATGATACGTTGACCTTAACAATGATGCCCTGTTCACATCATATATACAACTGGCAGTAGGTAATGTTGTACTGACGTTATATATGATACGTTGACCTTAACAATGATGCCCTGTTCACATCATATATACCACTGGCAGTAGGTAATGTTGTACTGACGTTATATATGATACGTTGACCTTAACGATGATATCCTGTTTACATCATATACCACTGGCAGTAGGTAATATTGTACTGACCTTATTTAGGATACGTTGACTTTAACATTGATGCCCTATCCACATCATAAGGTAATGTTGTACTGACGTTATATAGGATACGTTGACCTTAACAATCATGCCCTGCTTACATCATATACCACTGGCAGTAGATAATGTTTTACTGACGTTATATAGGATACGTTGGCCTTAACAATGATGTCCTGTTCACATCATATATACCACTGGCAGTAGGTAATGTTGTACTGACGTTATATATGATACGTTGACCTTAACAATGATGTCCTGTTTACATCATATACCACTGGCAGTAGGTAATGTTGTACTGACGTTATATGGGATACGTTGACCTTACAATGATGCCCTGTTTACATCATATACCACTGGCAGTATGTAATGTTGTACTGACGTTATATAGGTTACGTTGACCTTAACAATGATATCCTGTTCACATCATATATACAACAGGCAGAAGATAATGTTGTACTGACGTTTTATAATTATGATATGTTGATCTTAAAAATGATGCCCTGTTCACATCATATACCACCGGAAGTCGGTTACACGAAACACCCAAATCTACCTATTTCCCCCATATCCATCCAAATCTACACCAAATCTACCCCTAAACCTCCCAAATCCACATAAAATCTACCTTATATGGTATTACAAAAATGTAGTGGTAACATATATCACCTCAAAAAATCATTTGAAAAAAATGAAGATGTAGTTGTTCATTTATTTGTTAATAATGCATGTTGTTATCACGATGTGTAAAAATAACGCAAACATTGTTAATTAGGTAATAAATTAACAACTATATCTTCATTTTTCTCAAATGATTATTTTATTTGTGATATTTGGTACAATAACATCATTATACCACCATATAATGTAGATTTTGTGTGGATTTAAGAGGTTTAGGGGTAGATGTGGTGTAGATTTGGGTGGATTTGGTGGAAATAGGTAGATTTTGGCGTTTCGTGACACCCCTGGCATTAGGTAATGTTGTACTGACGTTATATAGGATACGTTGACCTTAACAATGATGTCCTGTTCACATCATATACCACTGGCTGTAGCTAATGTTGTACTGACGTTATATACAATACGTTGACCTTAACAATGATGCCCTGTTCACATCATATACCATTGGCGGTAGCTAATGTTGACCTGACGTTATATATGATGCGCTGACCTTAACAATGATGTCCTGTTCACATCATATACCACTGGCAGTAGATCATGTTGTACTGACGTTATATACAATACGTTGACCTTAACAATGATGTCCTGTTCACATCATATATACCACTGGCAGTAGGTAATGTTGTACGGACGTTATATCTTAACAATGATGTCCTTGTTCACATCATATACCACTGGTAGTATGCCATGTTGTACTGACGTTATATATACTGAACCAAAAGCTAACGCACCAGTAGACAATACCTTTAATATCTCAATAATAACAATCAAATAAATCAAAACAAATTTCATTCTGAACGAGACAAATATCTTGTCAATAACGACTGTAAATTTAAAAAAATCATTCAAATCACCTGTCTCCAACGGTACCAGTCGGCATATAATAAGTTCATACATTAAAGGTATTGTCTACTGGTGCGTTAGCTGTTTGGGTCAGTATATGATACGTTGATCTTAACAATGATGCCTTGTTTGCATCGTATACCACTAGCAATAGGTAATGTTGTACTGACGTTATATAATTATGATATGTTGATTTATGCGGTTTGGGGCCTAACCCTCTTTCTTCAAATGATTGTTACTGTGTATTAATATATATATATGCATTGGAAATTATAATTGTAATTAAAAGGCAAACACGACAATACCGCTTTTTAAAACTAATTTACCACTTAAATTTGTTTTTTTGTAATATTTGTTAAGAATGTGTAAGTTAAAATAATTAGGTCGAAGTAATACCTTTTTGTCAGAAATGTAAAACGGTCAACCAATGAATAGATAATAATGCATTTGTATTGTTAATCAAGTTTCCTTAGTTTACAATATTTGTATAAATGGACAGTCATAAACAACATTTCGCATTGCATATAGTACATTTATCTCGACCGTGTTAATTCTATTTTGTAAACGGATTTTTGAGTATTTATGTCCGCGTTTAGTGTTTCTTGCGGGCAGGCAGCAGGCCATCGAGTGTGACTCGTGTAAGATGTGGACGCATCGCAACTGTGATACAGGTATGTTGGAATTATATTTACACAATTGTATATTATATATCATGAGTATTTTATTATTAATTGTATGTAGTTATACACCATGTTTCACACGTACGCACGCACGTACGCACACATATATGTATACTGTATGCTATATGGTATTTTGGGATTACACATTACAATATTACATGTTAATATAATGAGTATTATATCATTTATTTATATTGTTTCACCTTATATTAATTATAGATAGATAATTTAGTCTAATTAAAGCAGGGTCCCAATGATCAGTTCATGAAAAATGCTTATTAATAAATGCAGACAATTCTCTAGTTTTTGCGTCTGTGTGATCAAGATCGATTCAGGACGTTTAGGCACCTAGAATCGGCATCAAACCATTTCGGGATCTATTTTAAATTTTACCCTAGACGTTTCGGCACCCATTTATATCTGAGTATTATAATGAAGTTAAGAAGTAAAGAAATTAAATATATTCTATAAGATCACCTGTAATTCATTTAAAATGCAAAGTTGATTGACTAAACGGCAACTCCGAAGCGGTTTTGAGCCTGAATACAACTAAAACATGAACATAAATAGGGCCCATATGATAATCACTTGTAAAATTTAAGTAAATATGACTTTTTATGGCTCCCCCACACAAAGTGTGGTAGGGGAGCCATATTGATTTTGTGCTTTCTGTCTGTCTGTCTGTCTGTAGGTCTGTAGGTCTGTCTGTGTCACAAACGATGTCCGATCAATAACTAGAGAATGGTTGGACCTAGGGTCCTCAAACTTGGAAGGATGGTTGGTCATGACAAGTAGATGACCCCTATTGATTTTGGGGTCACTAGGTCAAAGGTCAAGGTTGCGGTGACATTGATTATCAAAACGATGTCCGATAAATAACTAGAGAATGGTTGGACCTAGGGTCCTCAAACTTAGAAGGATGGTTGGTCATGACCAGTAGATGACCCCTATTGATTTTGGGGTCCCTAGGTCCAAGGTCAAGGTCGCGGTGACATTGACTATCAAAACGATGTCCGATCAATAACTAGAGAATGGTTGGATCTAGGGCGCTCAAACTCGGAATGATGGTTGGTCATGACTAGTAGATAACCCCTATTGCTTTTTGGGCCACTAGATCAAAGGTCAAGGTCGCGGTGACATTAACTATCAAAATGATGTCCGATCAATAACTACACAATGGTTGGACCTAGGGTCCTCAAACCTGGAAGGATGGTTGGTCATGACCAGTAGATGACCCCTATTGATTTTGGGGTCACTAGGTCAGAGGTCAAGGTGACTGACTATCAAAACAATGTCCGATCAATAACTACACAATGGTTTGACCTAGGGTCCTCAAACTTGGAAGGATGGTTGGTCATGACCAGTAGATGCTCACTAGGCCAAAGGTCAAGGTCGCGGTGACATTGACTATCAAAACGATCCCCGATCAATAACTAGACAATATCCGATCAATCACTAGAGAATGGTTGGACCTAGGGTCCTCAAACTTGGAAGGATGGTTGGTCATGACCAGTAGATATTAGGCCAAACAAAATAATATGTGTGGTTCAGATAACAAAGGCAAAAAAATAGGGTAGGTAGAGTTTTTTTGGTGTTTTTTTCTCAGTAATGAAATGAATTTAATATGTTTAATTACTATACCTTGAGTTCGATTGTTTTGGCATTATCAACATTTTTTTATTTTTTTTGAAATGTTTGATTTTTTGTTTTGAATTATTGATTTTTTTATTTATTTTTTTCATTTTTTTTATTTTGTTGATTTTTTAATTTTTTTAATTTTTTAATTTTAATTTTTTTTTTAATTTTTTGCATACAAAAATTTAGGGTCGGACCCTTAAAAAAATAGGCTCGGTCGGGTTACCTGAACCACACATATTTTGTTATGTGGCCTTACTGATACAGATAGTAGATACAGTCACAGGGATATTGAATATCAAAACGATCTCAGATCAATAGAGAAAGGTTGGACATAGAGTCGTCAATTATGTCTGTTTGGGCGAGCCATACGTTTTTGTCCCATGGACAATAACAATTTCTAGTATATTATATTAAAGCATGGTCACTGAAATTCCTTTTGTAATAGCTCAGGCGTAAATCGTTTAATTGAAAATACTTGAATATGTTCCCTTTAACATGTATTAATGTATACCTAAGACCAAATAAAAACTTATCTGTATTCATTCAGTATCTTTTAATTCTTCACTTTACCTTCCTGTCATCTCCATATCGACGACTACATGTATATGGCTTGAACAAAGCCTCCACAAACTAACCCATTATTAAAAATCGTCTACATATAACGCATGCGTTATACATTTCTTGTTACAATTATAATATACACACAGATTTTTTCATTATATTATATACAACAAAATAATCATTACGTTTTTCTTTGCTTCATACATATTAACTTCTTAATTGTTTGGAGCACAATACTACAATATTTATAGGTTATTAGATTTGTATTGGGATATATGCACAAATTCTTATGCGCGAAAGAACGAGTGCATATATCCCAATACAAATCTAATAACCTTTTTATTGCATATGCATTTTTAAATTTATTATTGTAACATTTAATAAGTGACCTTTGAAATGCACTATGTTCATATTATTTAATTTAATTACAGATACCGCGAGGGCACTTTAACCTCAACAGGCCTACTGAAGTTAAAGTCCGTGGTGTACAAACCTAGGATCACGAAACAGTAGTTGAAATGGACAATGACAACAGCATCAGTAGCTACGTCAGCAGCAGGAACAACAACAACAACACGTTGTGAAACCGGAACTGTTATCAAGAATCAAACACTTGTATAAATCTCTGCTTAATATGTATGGCTTTGTGTATGTATGGGATGACCCTTTAAGTGTGAACCATCAACATTTTGTATCTAGCTTTAAACAGAGGTTGGGGGATTGCTTTATTCAAAAATGGAACGCTGATAATAGAAAATAGAGTATTATCAAGTTTGTATAGACATGTTAAAGTCAATTTTGGATATGAAAACTATCTGGATATTTTATGTACAACAATATTACGAAGTGTTTTTACTAAATTACGTTTATCTTCACATAGCTTAAGAATTGAGACAGGTCGTTATGCAAGACATAGGATTGAAAGAAATGAAAGAGTTTGTCAAATATGTAATTCAACTGAAATTGAAGACGAATTTCACTTTGTTTTAATTTGTACAGCTTATAATGATATTAGAAAGAAATATATCAGAAAATAGTACATACAAAGGCCAAATATGTTTAAATTTGTAACACTTCTGCAATCTTCAAAGAAGAAAGAACTTTTTAATTTAAGTAAATATTTGTCAGAGGCGTTTACTGTCAGATGTTCTATTC
The DNA here is from genome assembly GCA_037043455.1 of Cyrtodaria siliqua. Classification (NCBI taxonomy): domain Eukaryota; kingdom Metazoa; phylum Mollusca; class Bivalvia; order Adapedonta; family Hiatellidae; genus Cyrtodaria; species Cyrtodaria siliqua. Next base: position 17,886 of record JAWPHD010003103.1, read on the forward strand.
CAAATATTATTTCTTAAAACAAATTCAAGTACATCCTCACATAAATTGTTAATATATATATAATTCTTTTTGTTTTTTGATATCCTTGGATTATTGATTAAAATGTGTGATTGATATGATCTATGATTAATTAGGGAGTATATGTATTGAAAATTGAACTATAAGTGAGTGTGTAGAAATATGTGTAACCTGTCATGTGATTATAATTAGGTATTACAAATTATGTATGTAATGATGAGAAACTGTAAAAGTTTAAATCAATTATTCATTATTTTCCAAAAAAAAAGAAACACGTAAAACAGTTGCTAAACAAAATAAAATAAAACAAACTTAACACTGGTAAAAACAATAGAGGTGGGGGAGGCGTTTTGACTATTTGAAAATACCAAAGTCGGACGTTTTGACCAATTTGGGGACGTTTTGACCAGGGGACGTTTTGACTGGCACCCAATATAAAAAAAAAAAGCCTAGAACGCCACAGAGCAAGTACTCATTGTATTGGCAAAAGCCAGAGCAACGGGAGAGTAAAACAAATTTTCGTCATTTCATGATTTAGGTAGACATCATCATAGGGTCCACAATCTGTCCAGTCATCGCACAATCAAAAAGAAAAGCATAGTGGCGGCCGAATCCGCATCATTATACCAATGCCAGTATCTAGTGTTGACGTACCCGCATCATATACCATTGGCATAATAGTACAGCTCCTTCGTGCAAAATATTGAATGAATTGTGCACTTAGGGTTAAAAGCATGAAACTTGGCACAGTAATAGATGACATCATATCAAACAGTTCTGGCTATAGGGCCAAGAAAAAAAATGCAATATGGCCGCCGAATTCATTATTGCCGCCAAAAGTTCTGAAAGTTCACCTACTGTCTTTAGAGATACATAATAACACTAAAAGTCAATAAATATTGTCTAATTTAATGTAAACATCTTCACTATAATAGTAAAATTCAATAATTATACACTTGATGGTCAAAATGTAAGTTTAATAGTAAAACAAATTAAAGATTGTGATAAAAAATATAATTTTCCAAGATAAAACCATATTTTTACGTTCATCGGGTAGTTTGTAATGCTATTTGTGGTATTTTCAAATGAATAAATACATCATAGTTTTTCACTGGTTTTCGCGCTTTAAGGCCGCCATTTTGAATTGTATCGTAATAGTAATAGTTTTGACACCATAATAATATTATTTTAGGAAACCTTACATCTCACACCACTAAAATATGAACACTTGACTTAAAATTACCATACAAAAAAAATAAAATAATAATAAATAAGAATAATCATATTATTTTGGCGGCCATATTGGATTTGGCGCCCATCTTGGATTTTTTTCGCTTGTCCCTATAGCCAAAAAAATTAAGTATGTTAAACTCTACCAGTGTGCCAAGTTTCATGCTTTTAACCCAATGTGCACAATTTTTTCACGAAGGAGCTGTACTATAAGCAAATGTGTACTGATATGTATTAAAGGTCTGAATGGTTAACTGATTTGGAGAGATGTTCAAATCAGCTGATTGTTAAATGATTTAGACCGCTTTTCAGATGTTTTAAGGAGAAGCGTAAATAAATTAGAGATGTGTAAATGATTTAGAACTCTATTTAAATGATTTAAAGAGAATTGAACATATTTGAAGAGAAGTGGACAGTAGTATAGAGAGTAGCGGTATGGGCGCAGTTTTCATCTCCCGAAAAAGATTCACTCAAGAAACTAACAATAGCTCATCTGAGGCTAGAACCCAGGCATGCCTTTATTTAAATAAAGTCACACCTGAGCCAGATGCCTCAGATGCATGCTATTAGCTACTCGAGAGGTCCTTCCAAAAGAAACTCGCTCAAAACCCCCACTCTCTGTGATACTAATCAATCCGGTTGTCATTTTAATAACATAACATTTGCAACCCATTAAGCAAAGTCAGACGGAACCGGGCAGTAGTCTTCATCATCGCTCTGCATATCATCTTTTACCATGGAGTATTTTACTTGTATGCTAATGTATCTTGTCCGTTATCTAATATATACCGTTTATCATCATAAGCTGATAAACTTTTTTTATTTATTGTATAGCTGCTTATGTTATGCTTTTGCGATCTAATGACTTTCATTTCATGATGAGCTTCTGTTGCTGTAAACAAAATAGTTTTATAATTTTCATGAGTTATATGTTTTTTCACAACACACTTTTTAATACCCTTACATTTCTTTGCGCTAACCTTATTATCTAACATATACGAATATAGCTTACTTCGCAACCCAACAAATTCAACAATAGGTATTCCGCAAGTTTCATCTTTCATCTTGCCAATAACTTTTTTATTATCATTAAAATGAAACTTACTTTTTGGATCATAATCACAATTATCAAACAGTTCCTTATCCTTGTAAAAGTCCGCATACACATCTTTTGTTTTTATTTCATAACACAAGGAATCGGTATCAGTAAATAATAACTTAGCTTTTTTATCATAATTGTTTTTGATATAGTTGTAATGGAAATCATACATCAAATATTTTGACAAGTCTAAAATACACATACCAACATAAACAGGACGATTCAAAACTAGTCTTTCTTTTATTCTGTTTATCGCAAATAAATTTTCATTAAACATTTTACAAGAAATAAATGAAGGTCTTGCCGCATATTTTAAAAGAACCTCCTCGTCGTGAGTCAATTTAACATTAATTCTTTTTCTCAAGTTTTCCATAGTTTTACCAAAAACTGAATTGTTCATCTGTTTGAAGAAATCCTTTTCAAAAGTATTTTTACCAGCTGTCCTCTTGGCAGTATTAAAATCTATGTATGTCTTTAACCACTCTGATTCGTCAAACTGTAGTATTCGATGTATTTTTGTCACCTTTAATCCAAGCGTTTTATACAATTCTAAGTTTCTAAAATGCACGACATACTTTTCTTTATTTTTCAACGTTGTAACAAGTTTATTAACATTGCAATGTCCTAAATTAAACTTTTGTTTTAAATTTTTACAATAGTCTGACAACCACTCATCTTTAATATTTAAACTTTCTGGAGCAAGAGGATAATCATTATGTAACTCATAAAGTTCTTCAGGATACTCAATATCACACTCAACAATATAATTTGATTTTCCTTTTTCAAACTTATCAACCCACTTGAAGTTGCCAGTAGGTAACGGTTGACACATAGCCCATCCGTACAAGTTATTAGCATCTAAATATATTATGTACTTGCTTTCTTTTTTCTTGTCATAGTCTTTCATATATTTGTTATTAGCTTTTGAATATCTATTTGCAATATAACTCGTACCGCCTCTTAATCCTTTTTCCACAAACAAATATTGATCAATATCAGTGATTAAGTCGAGTTGAATACCAGTCATCTTGAGGCACGCATCCCAGGCTAACCCAGGACTACTAAAGTAATGGCAAGGATCTAAATTGTAATACTCAATGCACATTTTTCTAAAGTTTTCAAAAACATCTGTCAGCAGCAGCACATCAGTCTTGAGATACAGATCATGATATTCTCCCATATTTTTAATCTTAAATGTTTTCCATATTTGTTTAGCGTGTTCATAATCCGCATCTGAAATATGTTCATCATTTAATTGAGAATAAAAGCTATCTTTGTCAGGTAACTTAGTATCCTTGAAGCGTTTAAAACTGTTCATGTAATCATAAGGATAAACGCCTTTTCTTTTTAGCAAGTCTAACTTTTTACCGCTGTATTCTTGAGATATGTATTGAAACGACGGAACGTTTTTTACTAGATTATCTAATGATTGGGACCTGAACTGGAAACTATCAATAAATACTAAACTTTTTCCTAACATGAAAGCCATATACTTTTCCATGTTATTTGGTATAACATTTATGTTTTGTTTAAACTTTCCGATGTGTTGCATTATAAAGTGAGAGTCATATCCTCTCAAGTTATGAAACACAACAGGTATTTTTCTAGTCAACCTGAAATTAATATTACATATATCATGAGCGCTTCCCCTGTACTTTCCAGTTATATGACAATGGTCCCTGACTTTTCTAAGAGAGTTTTCATATGCTACTGTACGGCTTGGGTCATCTTTTTTAAGAGTTATTGAAAAACCATTACCACAAATATGACATGATTTAGATTTTTTGAATCTAGCTTCTTCTTCCTGTGACATGACTAGATCTTTTTTAAAGCTTGCGTTCATGGTTTTCTTGCACCACTTTTCTTCTTCTATCATTTTTTCTAAAAACTTGTAAACAGCATTTGGTCCTCTGTATGTCACAACTGGTTTTGAATATTGATCATCATAACAACAAACAACCTTATACCCACAACTGCAATCAGTATGCTTTTGATATGCTTCCATATGTGATTTTTTAGGATTGTTTGATACTGAAGAAATACTTTCGGTGACTGCTTCAAAATCAGCATATATAACAAACGTTCGGAACCATTAGCTGTCTGTCGTAGTTTTTAAACTTAACCTTTTCATCTTTGTTTGGCATTTTTATTGCTTGTTTTCCATTAAGTGAAAGGCAATCACTCTTGTGAACTTTTAACACCCTTTCGAATTTAAAGCACTGCAAGCATGTTTTACAAAACCATTTTTTCCCTCGTATGCTGTTTGACTAAACATCAGTCTATTAAAATCTGTTATCCACACGTAATGATTTTTTTCTTCTTCGGTGATCAAAAGCATATCACATGTTTTTTCTGCTTTATTTTTTGATATGTACAAAGGGTATACTTGATTATCTTCGTATCCAAATATGTTAAAACAAATATCGTTTTGTTTTTCTATTTTTGGAACTTGTTTAATAGTAACAGGAAATGTAATTCCTTTGTAATCAAGATCACCAATATGATTTTTGTACTTTGTTATTCTTTGAGGATCTTTTTTAACAGGAAATGTGCAAGCCAAATGACACCATCTGAAGCATTCGTTATCTTTATTTTTTATATTTATTAAACCTTTTCTAGCATGTGAAAGTTCTTTTGGTAAATTCAAATAAGAGCTACCTCGTAAAGGCTTATACTTTACTCGATTTATGTAGTGTGTATCAACTGATTCAATTTGCCAACCACTTCCCAACTGAATCCAATTTCCAATTCTATTTATAATTTCTTCCTGTGCTTTGTCTAATGCTTCTGATATTTGATTTTTGTTTAATATTATTACAGCCTTTGAGGCAAAGTAAGCTGTTTTAAATTTAACAATAAAATCTCCATCTTCTGTTGGTACTCCTTTTACAAAAGTAACTTTTAGGCTTATGCTTAATTTAAATCCGCCTGTTTTTTTTAGTTCTGCTTTAAGAAATTTTATAACGCTTGGTTGTGTTTTTTGCAGTTGAGTGAGCGGGTCGTCGTTATCAATAATATCTACTTTGAAAACCTTGCTATACTGTTTTGGGGATGTTTCAATTTCTCGGATACTCATTATATAATATTACATGAGATTATTTCTTTAAGCCCCTATTAATTAATTAATTAATTTAAAGTAAAATATTTATTCCCCGGTTAGATTATATTAATTTTTTTTATTTATCCGTACCTCACCAGCTAGCCAGCAAATCATCCGTACATAATAATGTTAATTCCTTTGTCTAACAAAATGCTGTAGTAAGCAATAAAATAATCTTTGTATAAAGTTGGATGGCGACTGGTTGCCTCTGAAATTTGTTTTTTGCACAAAGAACGTAGTTTGTTTATATCTCCTTTTTTTATTTTCCATGACAGTTTTAGTTGTTTTACCATTGTTATGATTCTTTCTGTTAAATCTTGAAAGTTTGAAAAAATTAAAAGCGCTGCATCTAATTTACTCGCATCTTCAAAATCAACCCTTTGAGCATATATCATTTGATCTTCCTTAAAGTTTTTGATTTCAATTTCTACTTGTTCCATTTATATAATTACATAAGATAATATTTGTTTAAGCCTGTATTTAAATATATAATTCTATATTATAATATAATGAATTGCAAATATTGTGAAAGAGTTTTAGATATTATTGATCCTCCTGGGGTGTGTACAGATTGCATCTTATTTCGCACGACAAAAAAGCTTTGTAAATATTGTACCAGGACCAAACTGTGTTACAAGTGTACATACGCGTGTGTGAATTGCAACGATACTTGTGAAGTTTTCGATAACGAGCGTATTTGTCTTAAGTGTGGCACACACAACGGTTATAATCTTATCACAGGTTACAACTACAGCCAAAAGAAAACTATTTACCACAGAAAGTACCATTTAGATAAATACTTGGTAGCATTTGATTTGTCTTCTACAAATAGACAAAGATTTGAAGATTTGTTTTACAAAATTGTAAAGATTTTAGATAAAATAGAAGGCTGAAAAAGATCAATCAAATTTGAATACATTTTTCAGAAAATATTTAAAATATTAAAAATAGAAAAAGAAACAAAATTGATTAAAACAAAATCAACCAGAGAAAAGTACGATAGGATATGGAAACAAGTCAGAAAAGAATTACGGCTTAATGCCATGACCGTTTAACTTGAACCTTTTCATATACTTTTCCAGAGGTTCTGTAAAGTTATCATTCTTTTGAATCTCTAATATTTTATTGAAGACAATTCTAATTACCTCTTCATCATTTTCTAGTCCTGTTGTTGTTTGGTCATATGATAGAAGTTGTTTAAAACTCCTATGATGTGTTTTTAACAAAGTCTTTTTTTCTGCTATTCTTGTTTTACTCACTAAGACAGCAACTACTGGAGGAACTGCACCAACTGCGGCTACAAAAACAGGAATTGCTGGAACCAATGCCAATACGGCAGTACAACCAATTATCCCACTGGCAATTTGTAATGTTGTGTTTATAATACCGCATAATTTATAACTGCATCTGTATGCAGCCACAAGTCGCGTCAAGTGATCAATTAATTCTTCTTTGGTTTTCATGTATAATTACAGTTAGACAATAATTTAATTGAGATATTTAGAAAATAGTTGCTCGTGTTCTTTGGGTGATATTTTACCTATTTTTAATAATTCATCGATTATGCTAATACCTTTATTTATCAGCTGCGGACTATTATTTCCTGATTCGATACTTCCGCATACCAACTCTAGATCATCCATCAAATCTTCGGGGCTATTGTAATATTCAACACAACCTCCTAAAATCTTTTTGAACTTTGAAGAACCTTTATGAATTGGTAAATCAGATAATTCTGTTAGTTTCTTAAAAGCATTTTGAGACAGCTTTGAATAAGTTTTTCCATTTTTGTAACGCTTTGTTATCAAGTCTATGAAATCATCGTCTACTTTCAAATCTAGCACAACTGCTTCTCCTTGTTTGGCAATAAGTTTGTGATGACCAACAAGATTAGGTAAATCAATTTGTAACATTCCATAGCGACCATCTTTGTCGACTTTGTAGGAATTTTTATTTTGTTGCATCCCTTTGCCAGTTTTTTGTGCCATTTCGCTAGCTCCTCGAATTCGCTCAGGCAACCTTTCCATATAAAAATTCAGAGCATTTGCCTCTATTGCTTTTTTATTAGATTCTTCTGTAAGCGAAGCCCTCTCTTGTTCGACGCCATCGGGGTCCTTGAGTAATTTTGAATATTTAGATTTAGTCGCACTGATTTTCGCATTTTCGAACTTCTCCTTGAGGTTTTCTTCGCTGAGGTTCTTTACCCTTGTCCTTAGCCCTCTTATCTCGGGAATCAATTTATCATGTATCTCATCAGCCCTTTTAATATATCTATCATATTCAGCTCTTCCTTCCATAATACCTGGTATTTCACTTGGCATTGGCAAGCCATACTTATTAAGTACGTCTTTATTCATACCAGCATCCAAGTCAATATCATACACCGGTTTGGGTTCCTTGGGTCTCGCGACAGGTTCTTCCCATTCTTCTTCTTCTATTTCTTCATCCTCAGGATCAATTGATGTACGTTTTTGTTTGATTTTTTCATATAATTCTTCCGTGGGTTTTGGCCTAGGCTCTCTTTCCGGAGTTTTTCTTAATTTTGTTCCAGACTTTATTGCCTGCTCTAGTTCCTCTCTGTAATCAGCCATCGATGCTTGGCGTTTAGGATCTACGATTTTCTCAGCTGCTGGTTTTTTAAAAGCGTGTGGCGTTGGTGGCGGTGGCGGCGGCGGTGGTGGCGGTGGTGGCGCTATAGCTCCACGGTCAGGCGGGGCAACTAATTGCGGACGTATTGCCTCAGGAAGAAGAGCCAACTGTTGACGTATTTCCGGAAGGGTAATCAAATGTTCAGCCAGCCGTCTTGTTTGCTCTGTTATTTCGCTAGTTACAGGTTTAAATACTTCTGCGTATAAATCACGACTAGCTCCTTTTTCTAGTCTTTTTCGGGTAACTCTATTCTCATATTCTTTGACAAGCTCACTCGCTTTTCGCTTTTTATCTGCTAATTCTTTCCATTTTAACAAAGACATGTATAATATAAGGTTAGATTAAATTAAGATAAGTTAGAATAAGTTAAGACAAGTATTATCTAAGTATTATTATAATGCAAATTCCAAACTATGATATGAAAACAGAAAACGGTAATTTTAAACAAATATGGAACTTTATGCCAGACTGTTGTTTTAGAATGTTAATTTGTGGTAATTCAGGATCTGGCAAGACAAACACACTAGTTCATATGTTGTTAAAACCTTTAGTTTACTATGACAAGATTTACTAGTTTGCTAAAAACTTAGAGCAGTCTAAGTATCAGGTCGTATCGCAAAAACTTGGAAAGATAGCAAAAAAGAATAAAATCCCAGTGGAAGATATATTGGAATGTTCAAATGATGAAGTTATCCCTGTGAATGATTTGGATTCAGATAATCAGAAGATAGCTATTTTTGATGATTATGTTTGCGAGCGTAATCAAAATGATATTATTAATTATTTCATCCAAGGCAGGCATAAAAATTGTTGCGTAATTTACTTGTCACAATCTTATTATAAAACTCCCAAAGACATTCGTTTGAACTGTTCTCATTACATCTTCTTCGAAACTCCGGTTAATCGTGAGCTTGGTATGCTTTCTAGAGAACAAGATGTCAGCAAAGAGCAGTACAAGAAAGCGACTGACAAGCAGTATGACTTTCTGTATCTGGATCGCCCTAGAAAGTTAGTAAAGCGTAACTTCAACGGCGAAATTTAATCTAATCATATTATATATAATGGGACTTTTTAATGATCTTGGTGAGGAAGTTACTACTGGCAGTGTCAATATAACAAATTTTGGTATTGTGCTGTCTGAGTATGTAAAACAAAAACATTTTGTTAATTATCTTAACAAAGGCAGAAACCAGGAAAATGTTTTGAGAAGTGAGCTTAACATGAATAATAATAAAATTATCAATATTGGTAATCCAGAAAAAGCAGATGATGCAGCAACAAAGCAATTTACTGTAAGAAGAGTAGCAAAAATCATACGTGATTATAATATTGATAAAATTCCAGATATGATGAAAGATTTGACAACAGGTGTTGATGATAAACTAAGTCAAATACAAACAAAGTTACAAGCAAACCGCGAGAAAATGCTTGAAATTCAAAACGGATTGAAAGATGAAATAAAACTTCTAGGTGATGCTTTGAAAGAGTTAGAAAAGAAAGAAGATGCATTGGAAGATAGTGAAAACTACAAGAAATTAAGTAAACAAATAAGAGCTGGTGTTCAAAATATTAATGCACGGATTGGGGAAATCAATACACAAATGGTTGACAATAATGAACTTGAAACTGCTATTGCCGATGCTTCAAAACAAATGAGAACTGCTTTTACTACCGAAATAACTCAAATTAAAATATTAAATCAACAGATAAACACCAACGTTGCTGATATCAACAAAGAATTTGAAGACATCAAAAAGAAAATGGTTGACGGTAAGTCGCTGGAGACAGCTCTGAATAAACTGGTTGACACTGATCAACTTGAGACTGCTATTGATGATGCTTCAAAGCAATTGAAAGCCGCCCAGGATGAAAGAAACACAGCTTTTGATGGTGAAATAGCTTCATTAAAACAGTTTAATCACAAGTCTGGCAGCCGGCACACAGCAATTCTTGGTATAATTCATGGGTTGAAAGTAAAAGTAGACTATTTAAGTCGGATTCTACTTTTTGAATATACGATAGATGGAATGAGCATCATGCAAGATAACAATGGTTTTGTATCATATCCAACACGAAAACCACTTGAAAGAACCAAACGTGATGATTTTCTCGAGACGTTTACTCTTGTAACGAATCCATTTGTAAAAACTGGAGAATATGCAACGAGAACTGATGGTGAGGTAACAATTGTAAAACCCGGGCGCTATATAGTTGAAGCAGATCTTACATATACAGTTACGAATACAAACATTGGTATAGAATATTTTAGTTTGTTTAATGCAGATGCTGCTGATCGTGATCAGCCACGTCCTCAACCAGAAATAGAAAATGGCAAACGATTACTAAAAGGAACATTTGAAGTATATCTTTCAAAATCTCATTATTGGACCATCTTTGCATCCATAAAACGAAACACTACACAAGTTTTCAATTTTGAAAAATCAAGTTTTAAACTGTACTACAAAGGTGATTAATTTTATCCATCCTATATTATATGGAACAAAAAATCGTATTATCATCGGAAAAAGCTTCAATAATTAATAGCTCAAATACACCGAGTAATTTTACAACTGTGTTTGACAGACCATTAATATTAGGCAGAAACAAACAATATGGTATTGGACTTGATAAGATTAATTCCATGACTTACTCATGGTATAATATTAGTGAGGATTTTAATAACAAAGTGATAAGGTATCACAATGGAACAGATTGGAAAAGTATTATTTTTACAAATGGAAATTACAGTTATGCTGATATCGATAATTACATCAAAGAAACATTGTCTGTAAACAATGATTTAACCGATGGCTCACCTGTCCCGATAAGAATTGAGTTTGATTTATCAAGTTTCAAATGCTTGGTTACCATCCATAATAATTTCATGCTTGATTTAAGAGAAACAAACTTTCATGTCTTGATCGGGTTTGATAAAGATGCAGTTATCAGAGAAACTAAATTTGGAACTGTGACACCGAACATAACAAATTCTATCGATACGTTGTATATCCACTGTGATTTGATAAGTAATTCTATTGTTGATGGATCATACGGGGATGTCATTTATGAAATAAGTACAGCTGATCTTACGAGATCATATCCTTTCAAAGACGAACCGATGAGAGTCGGGTTCTGTGAGGTAAACAAAACGATCATTAACAGTATTAATATTTACATTACCGATTTCTCCGGTAAGATTATTAATCTTAATGGTGTCCACACATCATTTCGATTTGTTTTAAAGGAATTAATGTAACATAAGTTATATGGCATGTTTAAAAAAAGTTTATGACACTAGCACGGGAACATATACTCAAGTTGACCGATTAACTGGAGCTGGCATATTTGACATTCTTTCAAAAGTCGGATCAAAGATATTTAGCGAGTCTGTGAAAACAGCAGGCAAGAAAGCATTAGAAACTGCTGGTAAACAAATCATAGAAAGCGGTTCTAAAAAACTTGGAGATGAAGTAGGAAAAATGGCTGCTGATAAATTAGTTTCAGTTATTAAACCTAAACCAAAAGGTGAGATGATTTTAAAAGAACTCACAAAGGCTGCTACAAAAGATGTGGCTAAAGTTGCGGCTGATGACATAATTGAAGAAGATGTAAATACAAAAATTAATAGATTACTTTCCGGAAGGGGAATTCATACAAGAATTAATCGATTAATTAATAAAAAATAATCTAATTACTAGTATACATAGATGTTTCGAAGTGATCAATATAATAATAGATATGAACATGTACCTATTCAGTTAGATACCCCAATAACACAACCAGGAAATAATACTAGACAAATGAAAAGTGGCTACCAATTTACAATGAATGATAGTAGTTCTTACTTCGATTGGTATAACGCATATTTCGAAATCAGTTTTCAAGTAAACAAACTTGCTGATGGAGCCAATTTCGCAGACGCTGACAGAATTGCTTTAATTAACGATGCAGCTTCATTGATTGATCATATGCAAGTAAAGCAAAATGGAAAAACAGTTTACGATGGAAATAATCTTCACAGATTTGTTAATATCAAAAGCTTGCTTGAAATTTCTGATGACTATGCAAAGACAACCGGAACAAACGAATACTTTTATTTAGATGATACGACGGCTGCAGAATCTCGAGATGATCAAGCTGGTTATAATCTAGGATTTACTGCTCGTCATGCTTTAATCATAACTAATCAAAAAGTTGACTCTATAATCCCATTAAATAAATATTCCTTCTTTGGAGGTTTGGAAACAAACATGCTTCCTCCTGGTCAAATTCAAATCAGCTTGCAACTGACAGATGATAATGTACTAATTTTCAAATCAAGTGGTGATGACGGCCGAGTAATTATTAATAAATTAGTTTTGTGGATACCCAAAATGATATTTAACTCAGATGGTTTAAGTTATGTAATGACAAATCATATGACATCAACAAGATGGACTTACCTCTGTGAAATGATACAAGTGAGCGGAAGTTCTGAAGCAACTGAATCCGCATTTAGAATAACGGCTGGTGTTAAAAATCCCAAACATGTGTTTGTTTATTTGCAAAGGTCAGACAAGAGTTCACACCAAGAGCGAAATCCTCACCTTTTGGACACGTTTAAGATAAATGCTGCTAATACTAATTGCTATTTACAATCAGCTAGATTGGAAGTTGGAAATGGAGTTTATTATCCAGAAACCGAATATAGTTATGCTAATATCATAAGAATATTCAGAGATGTTATTAATTATTCTTACAAGCAAAATGATAAAAACACTGGAACTTTAATAAACGTGAGCAATTTTAAAACTCTATTCGGAATGATATATTTCAATTTGAGTTACAAGGAAAATGAGGTCAGTGTTGATCCAAAACAACTAAATTTGAGATATAAACTAAATATACCTCCTGCTGCTCCATATAAAGTTTATGCTCTGGTTCTCTATGAAGTAGATGTTGTTATTGATACTGTCGGGAATGAATTGGTAATAGTTTAATCTAACTTATAATATATATGACTTACATAAATTATTCAGTAAATTTAACAGATGGGCAAAAAAAAAGTTTAGCAAAGGCTTATGAAAACAAGAGTGAATTAACACTCAGGTTAAAAAATAACCAACTAACTGGGAATTTTCCTTTGCTGCTAACAGCTACTCAGATTAACAATATTAACAAAGCTAAATCTGATAGACGGGGATTAGACATAAATATATCAAAATCGCAAATGAGATCTCAGTCCAAGAATGGAGGCTTTTTAGGCGCATTAGCTGGTTTGTTAACTAAAACTATATTACCAACAGTTGCTAAATTTGCTCCAAAGATATTAGGACCTCTAGCAACAGGGGCACTTAGTGGTCTGGCAAGTACTGGTATTGGTAAAATATTTGGAAATGGAATGGTAACTGTTCCTAGCGATAAAAAACAAACACTTCTAAAATCAAAGAAATTAACAGCTGCGCAAAGAAAGAAGATAGCAAAGTCAAAAGGTCACTGCCCTGTTAAACTAACTAAAAAACAACAGCAGGACGGAGGATTTCTTGGAATGCTTGCATCATTAGGAATTCCATTGATTGGATCTCTTATTAGTGGTTTGACTGGAAAAGGTTTGCAAGTAGATAGAAGAGGATACGGTTTACAAGTAGACTCACAAATTAGGCCATACAGAAGTATCCCATTTATAAAAAAAAAAAAAAAAAAAAAATGAACCTATCTCTAACTTAGATATAATAAAATGGGTTAAGCAGTTTGGTATAGAAAAATTCAGTGGGGTGTACAGCAAAAACAAATTACCAGCAAAACAAAACAAACAAGAATGTGGTATTATTAATCTTGATGATCATATTGGACCTGGCACACACTGGACTTGTTACTATGATAATTATTACTTCGATCCGTTTGGCTTAAGCCCACCAAAAGAAGTTTTAGCGTACATACCTAATATAAAATACAACACCATCCAATATCAAGATAAAACAAGTGTCCTTCGCGGATATTTCTGTTTGTACTTTATCAAAAAATTGCAAGAAGGAAATAGCGTGTACGATATTCTTTACAAATTATTTTAAAGCCTTACAAACCAGTAGAAAATGAAAACATCATAACATCATATTTTGTAAATGAAGTTTAATCTAATCATATTATATATGAGTTACTGTATAAAAGAAAAAAAGGTTACTGAAAATATTAATCCTCAGTATGTTTTAGCAAAAAATGGTAAAAAAATGTTAAGAGCAACTTGTGCATCTTGCGGTATTACTAAAACAAAGTTTGTTAAAAACACAGAAGGTGGAAATATTGATATTCATAAAGCTTTGCTCCCTTTGCTACCCAAAAAGGGGCTAACTCTTCCCGGTTATAAATATTGCGGTCCTGGTAATCCACTTGATATCGGGGAACCAGTAAATGAATTAGATGCTGTTTGTAAAGATCATGATTATTGTTATGACGAAAATCCTAGTAATAAATCAATGTGTGATAAAAACATGTTGACCGGTTTAAAAAAAAGTAAATCTAAAACTGTTGGAGAAAAGATCGCTAAGAATTTGTTAGTCAAGCCTGAAACTCAAAAAACTAAAAAAGGCGTTGAAATGGACTGACAAGTTAGCAGATGAACTTCATAAGCCTATACGAAGAAAGTTCACTCAACGTCGTGTGATTGTTAATGAAATTGATAAAATATGGTCTGCTGATTTGGTTGATATGCAATCGTTTTCAAAGTATAATAAAGGTACTAAATATTTGCTTACTGTTATTGATGTGTTTAGTAAATTTGCTTGGGTTATTCCAGTTCCAAATAAAACTGGTTTAGAAATTACCAAAGCGTTCCAACAGATAATGAGTACAGGAAGACAGTGTAAATTGTTGTGGGTTGACCAAGGTGTGGAGTTTTATAACAAGACGTTTAAGCAATTTCTTAGTGACAATAATATCGAAATGTATCACACGTTTAATTTTGGAAAAGCTGTAGTAATTGAACGATTTAACAGAACATTAAAAGAAAAGATGTGGAAATATTTTACAGCTAACAATACAAATACATATTTAGGCGTGTTACAAAAAATGGTTGACAAGTATAATAATACAAAACATCGGAGTATTAAAATGACACCGACTGAAGCAAGTGATGAGAAAAAATAAAGGAACAGTGTATTTCAACTTGTATGGAAAGATGAAAAGTACTCAGATTAAGCCAAAGTTTAAAATAGGGGATAATGTTAGAATTAGTAAATATAAAAGAACGTTTGAGAAAGGTTATACCCCAAATTGGACTGAAGAAATATTTGTTGTTGATGAAATTCAAAACACAAATCCTGTGACATACAAAATAAAAGATTTAAACAACGAAAACATTGATGGCAGCTTTTATGAATTAGAGATGATAAAAGCAAAGCAAGAAATATTCAGGATTGAAAAAGTAATACGACGTGATTATAAAAAGAAACAAGCATTGATTAAATGGAAGGGTTACAATGAGGATTTTAATAGTTGGGTTCCATTTAAGGATATTGAAAATATTAAATAAGAGGTTTAAAAATAATTATATATACTATTATATAATGGAACAATAAAGATTAGAAAAGGCTTGCAGAAAACTTAACCATTTGAAAGATAAATATAGAAGAAAATTGATGAGAGGTAAGCAACTCCAAGTAGAATATGAGGTAGTCCGTGATGATTTTATGGGCACTAATAAAAGACGACTGCTGGTTGAAATGGATAATTATGAACGTGAGCTGGATAGTAACAGAGAAGAGCTTCTTGAACTGAAATACAAAATAGCAAAGTGTAGGAAAATAAAATACTCCATGGTAAAAGATGATATGCAGAGCGATGATGAAGACTACTGCCCGGTTCCGTCTGACTTTGCTTAATGGGTTGCAAATGTTATGTTATTAAAATGACAACCGGATTGATTAGTATCACAGAGAGTGGGGGTTTTGAGCGAGTTTCTTTTGGAAGGACCTCTCGAGTAGCTAATAGTATGCATCTGAGGCATCTGGCTCAGGTGTGACTTTATTTAAATAAAGGCATGCCTGGGTTCTAGCCTCAGATGAGCTATTGTTAGTTTCTTGAGTGAATCTTTTTCGGGAGATGAAAACTGCGCCCATACCGCTACTCTCTATACTACTGTGGACATGTCTGATTTAAATCACGTCTCTATAAAAACTATATACACAAGGCAGTAAAAAGATAAAGAAAAACAAGAAACATGTTCTTGAACTTTGTGTGCGATTTGTTTGATTAAAATGCATGTTCCATGCTTTTAAAATACCCCAATCCCCTCTTGAAAATTCCCCTATTTTTCCAGCCTTTGGTTGTCCTCAGATTAAGTGTTGTTTTCGTGACCAGTGATTCCAACCTAAGTATATTTTAAATGTTTCTTGCTCTAAGTGTGTTAATAGTTTAACTAAGATATGTTACTATTAAAAATGCTGATCAAAATACTTTAAGAAAATAACATGATCAGTATTTTACTTTCGTTCTAATCCGTTTTCTTCTGTTGTGTATATATATCAAGCTGCGAAAATAATGAGAAATTAAAAAAATACAGTAAAAGAGGAGCCGGAATATTAGCCAAGTGCTCAACAAATCAAATCTGTGTTGACATCCTTCGTTTGTCACATCTGTTTGAACAATGTGAGTCGGTCCGTAAACACATACGTATTCTTCAAGATAACTTAAAAGTACAACATCCATCCTCGTGACCCTTGATGAGATATTTTGGGGTCAGTAGGTCAAGGCCATCATGAACCCTTACGGATATACGCCTTCTGCACGATAACTCGGGTGGTATAATACCCATGCTCATGAAACTTCATAGGCAAATGTTCCTGATAACGAAACACTTTCCGCACTGTAACTTAGGCAGTTACCATTTTCTTTACCTACTAATTGCACTGTCAGTGGGCGTATTACGTACCGCATGTAGCTCTTTGTTAAATAAAGCGAGTGTGGTGTCTTAATTTTACGCGAATCCGACTACCGTCAACTTTCTTTTAACTTTATACGTGTTGCAAACCTTTTAAAAACAACATGTTCAAACCAAACTATTCTATTTAACCCAAACATGCCTGAATATTTCAATTTCGCAATTTGTATATGGTACATGTGATGCATGACGATGATGATGCTGTTGCTGCTGTTGATGATGATGATTGACAGTGATAGTATGTGTTACTGATGCATGGCGATGATGAAGAAAATGTTTGATGGTGATGGTCATGATGATTGTTAATGATGCTGGTTGATGATTATTAACGGTGATCATTACTGAAAGTGGCGGTGGTGGGGTGATGATGATGATGACGATGACGATGATGATGATGATTTTGAAGACACGTTTGATGGTGATGATGATGACTGATCATAAATTATTTGTGATGACAATGGTTGAGATTTATATTGTTCTTGATAAGTATTGATTGCGATGATGACTGTGGTGATGTTGATGCTGCTGCTGCTGCTGCTGCTGCTGCTGCTGCTGATGATGATGATGGTGGTGGTGGTGGTGGTGGTGGTGGTGGTGGTGGTGGTGGTGGTGGTGATGATGATGATGGTGATGACGATGATGATGGAATACACTCTGAATCCTGAATCCTGATTGGTTTAAAATTAAAAAATCGGATTTAACAATTGGCAATACGGAATCAGTACGAGAAATAAGTAAATACCAAGCACATTATATGTCCCCGCCGGTATTTTATAGCAATGTCATAATTTATGTTATGTCTCACTTGTTAAACATGTGTAGCATGTCAAAACATTTGTCAAATGTTGATGTATTCAATGGAGCATGACGCTTACATGTCAAAACAGTTGTGAAGGGTTGGAGTTGATGTATTCGTTTGAACATGACATTGCGTACTGATGAAGTTTCATCATTTTGGCTAGATGACAGTCGTAATAACTTTAGTGTACGAGTAATTAGTAATCATACCACAACAAAGAAGTGTTGTATGTTGTCACAACATAAGACACAGTACACGTTAACACATCTTGGAAGGAACAACACATACGCTAATTGGCGTACTATGTGACTGGAAATACGTAGGCCGTCGCTTTAGTTTAATTATCAGTTTGTGAAATCAGGGCAGTGAGTTCAAGGATTGATAAGTAGTTATAATAGAACACAATACAATATCACAGTGACGGAAGAATAGTCTTACTTCTCAGAATATCATTAGCAATGTATGATGTTATAAACCTACGAGGAAGTTACAAGCTTGGATGTTATCTTTATAACGTTGTCAATCGAGGTCAATGCATTCCCCGTACAACCAGTAACGCCAGATAAAAGTTGGTTACTACGGAACACTGCCACTTTCATTGATTTCCGGTTAAAACAATGGACAATGAGATCAGGTAAGTAACACCATAATTGTAACAACGGTTTTGGCTTTATATGACAAACCATTAAATTTCATCGCGAAACTATACATATATCAATGGATATACAGGTGTATGTAGATCTATGATCTGCAGTTGACCAAGTTTCGCACACGGGATATATATAATCCGGGACACGGTTACAACTTTTGTCATATTAACGATAATTTAAAAGGGACAAAAGTGGTAAGTGGTATCGGAGAGGGTTGTGTGGTTGGGTGGGTGTTGTAGACTTTTATATGCCGTGGTTTTGTGGAGATAAGCCAGGTCAGTAGAAATTAACCTATTAAGCTGACATCATACAGGTGCCACGTTTTTCAAAGAGACGATGAAGGGAACATAGTGGACGATAGGAAATAATCAATTTTCAAGTTTATATTCTCTGCGTTAATTTACCTTTAATCTTATGACCGAACAATAAATACTCATTTTAGCAACTTAAGAGGAGTGTGTTTGTTTGTAGGATGCTTTACGTCAATTTCGAACGTAAGAGGAAATACGCCAATTCTAAGGTCACGTTAAGGATTAGTGCGACCTTCATCTACTCACCCAAATACAAATGGTATCTGGCCAACCATAATTTGATCACGTATACAGTTTCATGATGTAAAACTTACGATAGTACGTGTGTTAGATTCACTGTGTCCTTGACCTTCGACATAATGATCTTAACATCAGTAGGCATTTGTTCAACCCCAACTGATACTACCTGTACAGTTTCATCAACTTAGGTCATGTCACATGTCACACTTGAGATGGTTTGCCAAAGAAAGAACATATGATCATTTGAAAGTTCTTTTGAAAAATATCACATGAAACCCGCCATTTTGATAACTATGACATCATAGTTCTAAATTACCATATATGGAATATTTATAAATATGATAATTTACTGATTATAGGGAAAACATAACAGCAACTGTATGAAAAAATAAGAAACTCAAGTGAAATACTGCATTATATAACCAGTATTTTTGTTTTGTTATGTTTTCTTTTATTTGTAGTGATTTTCTTGGTATTTAGGACTATGATGTCATAGTTCTCAAAATGGCGGCTCCCATGTCCGTTTGAGAACAACGTTCAAATGGTCATTGGCGGCGATCTAAAGATCAACGCCTCTATTTCAGAGGGTGTATTCAAAATGGTATGGGGTTTGTAAATTGCTCTGAGTTTAGACTGTGTTTATATAGCAGTTGATATGTGTTATTTTTACAGAAATAAATAGGGACCCAGTAAAGGGGGGGGGGGGGGGGGGGGGGGGGAGGGGGGGGGGATATATGGAACATATAAGTATTAAGAATAAAGATATGGTGCATATTTAAAAAAAACTCACATGTGATTTAGAAAATAATATTTTGGCTATATGGTATATGGAAAAAAATAGGCTCCTAATTTGGCATATGGAAAAAACGGACATAGGCTCAGTTGCTGTTTAATTTATTTATTTTTACCTCTGGCATATCACAAAAAATGTGTGGTTGACTTATTTCTGCTGAGTTATGTCCATTATTCACAAATTATGTTATATTTGTTATATTTGTTTTGTGTTTGCCCACAATGCTTTTCTTTCAAAGATTTTCTTTCAAATTGCCAGAATTAAATCAATATGCAATGATGTGCAGAGCGCAATTATATCTAAGCAGTAAGTGCAATTGTATATTAATGCTTTATGTAAAATAGCCAAACTGCAAAATTTCAAAATACAGTTTTACAACAAATGTATCATTTGGCACTATAATATAAGGCCTTTAACGGAGTGAGGCTATTAACATTTATTTCTGCACTTACATGTGTTTTTGATTTGGGGATACTGTAATAATAATAATAATTATATTATAATAATAATAATAATAATATAATAATAATAAAGACTGTCAACATTTCTAGTTGCAAAAATGTCATTAAACACAAATAGATTGCACGTTGTGTTGCGTGGTAGCATGACAGGCATATAGGGATCACTTTGTTCATCAACTGGTGTGTACATTTTCTGTATATAAACTAAAGGACAGTCCCTTTTTTCCGGAAAGGTACATAACATTTCCATTTTCTCATATTTATTAATACCGTGCTTCATACATAACACATTTGTTCCATTAAAATTGCTGTTCTAAACATTAAAATGTCTTGTTACTGCATTATTCCCTATTCCATTACATAGTCTATCATAGAAATTATTTTTACGCCGCTATGTGATACTTTGTATCACAGTTTTTTTGTATCTTCTTTGTGATTTCGATAAGTATACTGAAAGGAAAAATAAACGCAGGGTGCGTATTTCCGCTATATATTGTATGTTTAATATGCTACTGCTAATCGAAAGAAGGTTTAAACAGCACTGAACACACCAATGGTTACCCCTTTAAAGTTTCATTATCGTCAGAATGCGCATTTGGCTCAAGCAGGTGAGCAAACTTAGGCTTTAAATGTTGCAATCAATACAGTACTGAACTGGCTCAATTTTTCAAAGAGGAACTTCAGCATTTATGAATTTCTTGTTACAACGTGTACTGCGATTAAAACGTCTACAACATCACAGTTGTGTCCTTTCTCTAACTAAGTGCACTTTTTTTTTTACAAAACATCTTGGGATTTCCTTGGAATATATATGGAATTAAGTGTGCAGTATATGCAATATATAGCGGAAATACGCACCCTGCGTTTCTTTTTCCTTTCAGTATATGTCTCCCTTTCCTAAATGTTTCAAAACTCTTCATGATAAAGATTGTTTGGCTGTATGTCTACATTCCCTTTAAGTCGTAATTTTAAAGTATCTTGTATCGTAAAATCAGTATCGAGTAATAAATTCAAACTATGTCGTATTGCAAACTACCTTTAAGAATATGAACTAAATTTAACTTTTTTTGTAGTACCGGAAATATCCAAATATATACAAGGACGACGGAGGGTGGGTGCTTAGAAATCATCCGCGCCATTTCCTAATTTCTCTCGAACAAAGCGATTTCTCCAACAGCAGTAGGTATACAAGTTACTCTGTACGATCAAATACTCAGCCGAAAGCTCCATTTAAGATAGTCCTATAAACCCAGATAACACACTGATTAGGATCTACAAATTAGTCTGCCTGTAGTTGACAATTATATGGGAATTGTAATTGCACCATTTACACTAAACATAACGTCTGAATTAAAAGCTTTTGCAAATAATACAGATTGTCTTGCTCTCCACTTTGATACCAAAATATTGTTTATGAAGGTGGTTGAGTTCCGAAGGTGGTCGAGTTCCGAAGTTATCCACGTTGGGACAGAGTGTCCGGCGTTACTGCTTGTAAGGGGTGATTATTTGTAAGAAGTAACTTGAGTTGTTTACATTGCGTTATCTTTATATGGTATATGGTTATATGGATTTATTACAGATGGTTTTATTGCAGAGTTCTAAATGTGATAAAGCTCATGTATACGCGATTTATATACTAGTACCCACCGAGTCTGGAATAGTCTGGAATAGTATACAGAAAATCCACTCCATTTCATATCTTATCGCCATAGATATGAATGGTTTGATGTTTGAATTTCCGGAACTCAGACGTGCAAATAGTGTCATATTTCGTTTTAATAAGGTCAAGTTACATGCCTGCTAGAAGGTCGATTTGTACAAATAACACTATACTATTCTTAAGGCTAATAAATATGTTGAAAAGAGGACGATTTCTGAGGATAACTAAAATCGAACAGTAAAAGTGAGGTGATTTTAAAGAAACGACCGGTAACGGATTTCATCACATCAATACTCGACAAACACTCTTGCAGGATTTAACTCAGTGGCGCCAAAATCAATACGGAACCAATTGGTTTTTACTTAATATATCGATGTTTATGCGCAAATCAATATTGGCACTTTGTGATTAGGAAAGGAACAGCAGACGAAACTTGCTTGTATCAGCAGCGGCGGCAAGCGCGTTTACAGAGAATATCTGTTTAAATTGATTTCCTTACAGTGGATCAATTTTAGCAGACGTTTTATGCCAGTGAATGGTATTAAATTGGTACGTGATTGACATTCGCTTTGAATACGTCCGAAATGGGTATGGATTGTCAAAAAAACAGTTAAAAAATTGGAAATTGTACTTTTCATCGGGATATATTAAAATGTATAATCGAGGAAAACTAATCACTGGCTTATGCTAAATACATGCGTACTTACAGATAACTGTTATTTAACGGAAGGATTAACGTCACTGAAAGAACAACCAAAGATGGCAACACATTTCAAAATGTCGTACCAAATGAAGAACAAGGCATCTGGGGCCCCCGTTTGCTTCAAGCAGGACGGTCAAAGGTTTGAGCAGTCGCAAACCGTCAAATTGAACCTCCACACGGACTACGAAATAAAATTTATTTTACAACCTGCTATGCATATAGAGTAAGTAAAACACTAATTATAGAATCATACAATAAATTACTATGCTCGAAACTAAAGCAGTATTACAATGTGCAGTTAATCGTGTGTGTTAAACTGACGGAGACGAGGCGTTAGTTATGTTGAACTATACAACGTGGTTTTCTCAAGAACCGCTTATATATTTTTTGGCATGTCCATTATGTATTTGTTTCAGCTGCTTATCAACTAAACATTTAGAGGTTGTCTCCCACGACAGACATACAGACAGACAGGCAGAGACTATCTCTTGATATGAACCGACAGTGTTTGCTGTTACGTGTTTGTTTCAGTCTAGATTTTGCTAAATACATGTTTGTTTCATTGTAGTTTTTGCTAAATACGTGTTTGTTTCATTGTAGTATTTGCTGTTACGTGTTTGTTTCATTGTAGTTTTTGCTATTACGTGTTTGTTTCAGTGTATATTTTGTTGATACGTGTTTTGTTTCATTGTAGTTTTTGCTGTTACGTGTTTGTTTTAGTGTAGTTTTTGCTGTTATGTGTTTGTTTCAGTGTAGATTTTGCTGTTACGTGTTTGTTTCAGTGTAGATTTTGCTGGTACGTGTTTGTTTCAGTGTAGTGTGTGACAGAACATCACTCCAGTCAATTTATTCACGTACACGCAATTCAAATTGAAAACAATATCCTGTGACAATGCACAGGCTAGTGAGCGGGGCTATATAAGGATCTCCATATCAGGATCGTCAGCTGACCGAAGCATTGTGGTGTAGTGGTTAAAGCGTCTGCCGTGCAATCGGGAGGTTGTGGGTTCGAGTCCCCTGACCGCGTCATACCAAAGACTTTAAAAATGGAGTAGTCACTTGTAACCCTTGCCTGACGAGCAAATAATGGGTAGTGCTACGACTGATTGACCAGTGTCAGAATAATGTGACTGGGTGACTGGGTGGGTGGGGATATCATGTCTACTTAGGCGTGGTATTCCAGTGTGGCAGCACTATAAAGAAACCATTGAGTTCGCTACTTCAAATAGACATATCATCACATCACACAACAACACACAGATAAAAGTCCAGACATTGTGCCTATAATCGTCGGGTAGGACGCCTGTGGTAGGTGGAGGGACTATAATCCTTAGAAATACACACACACACACACGGATCGTCAGCTGACCGCATCAGGATCGTCAGCTTATCATATCAGGATCGTCAGCTGATCATATCAGGATCGTGAGCTGATCATAATATCAGAATCGTTAGCTGATCATATCAGGATCATCAGCTGATCAACTGATCATATCAGGATCGTCAGCTGATCATATTATATAGGATCTTGAGCTGATTTGATCAGGATCTTGAGCTTATCACATCAACATCGGTAGCTGATCATATCCGGATCGTGAGCTGACCATAGCAGGTTTAAGTCAGCTGATATTCGGCTATTTTGCATTTAGTCGGTTACGTACATATATATGTTTGAAGCGTAAAATGTTAATTGTTTGAGAAAATTACCGTTTTACTTTGCAGAAAGCTCATGATAAACGGAGAGATTCACAAATTCGAAAAGTTGAGTCATAAGCGAGAAGAGGAGGAGAATGTGTGTACGTACGTAGCAGAATACAACACATCAGAATACGATCACACTAAAAGTGCAAAACGAAAGGACCTCCTTGTTGTGCTCGAGGTAATAATTGATTGGTATTATACATGCATTTGTTATTAAAATACAGTTAGGAGTTCGGATGCGTAGTAATTAAATCACGACTGCGTTAGCACGAGTGATTTAAAGCCCAGTCTGATGTAGTTACTACATAAAATTGAAGGCGTGTCTAGAATGGTAATAAATGTGATCTGTCAGGTCAAATCAGGGTCAGTTCCCTAGAATGTAAACAAGCCTGTATGGTGTATAGGAAAATAGTGGACCATGCAATTTTGAGATGAATGCATACACACTGTATATTATTGTTCATCAATGATTCTCTGATTTACCTGCACATAATCCCTGTGAGGTGATGGTGCAGTATGGTAGATATACATTCATTACATGAAAACACAGTTTTTATAATATTGTATAATTTATAGTTTTATGTGTGTTCATAATGTTTGAGCATAAACTATATGGCAAACTATTTTACTGTTTATTTAATGTTACAGATATCTAAAGTAGATATGCAGATATTAGATATTTTATATATTAAAGCAGATATCTTATAAACTTGTAGATATATCACACCCAATTACCGGCAGCCGTAGGCACAGTTCGGCAGCCGTAGGTACAGTTCCCGGTAAAAAAAAAAAAGTTTCAAAAGGGTAAATAAATCTAGTTTTCTGACTAACAAGTCTGAAAACTAGATTTATTTACCCTTTTGAAACTTTTTTTAACAAGCCTTAAACTATTAGAAAAGTGAATCGGCCATTTTAATTTGGAAGGAATGTTGTGTATGTCACCTGATTCCCGTGAAATTTGAACCCATATTATGCGAGTTACGGTAGGTTAAATGTTGAAATTAACTAAAAAATGTGATTGTAGAAAGTTAGAGACCTGGTACTCGGTAAATAGTGAGTTTAAGAGATTTCAGACATACCGCAATAAAATATAATCTTTCCTAAATAAACGGTCCAAATTTTAGCCCACAGAACATTTTATTAAAAGAGTTGTGGGTATTTAAACTCGACCGGGTATTGAAAAATGGCAGGAGTACGGTACAGTTCCATTATTTATTGGCAGGTAGCTAGTACAGTTCCGAAAAATGGCAGGAGTATGGTACAATTCCAATAAAATCGGACGCTAAAGTCTTTTCTCCTTTGGTATAGTGGTGTTATTTCGACAACACTAATAACGAAGTACTGTATATATAATTATATACATCTTCGGTCCTTCCATAAACGATTTTATAAGTATTTAAGAAAACCTGAGTTACGTCCCCTTTTTATAATTCACCATTTATGACAACTGGCGTTTGGTATTTAGATATTTTGAAATAGATAGCTTAAATTTAATTATTGTATATTGAACACATCACATTAAGCCACGAGTATCTGAACAATCTCTACCCAGAGTACACTCGTTCCCGATTTGACTATGTCAACTTCAAAGAAAGTAGGGCGAACGGTTAGGTCACGTGATTATTCAAAAAAGTTTATGACGATGTTTATAATAAATCATTTTGCGTGATCCGCAAAGATAAAATATAGACCTATATTCAATATTTTCAAATTGTTTTTCTATGAGTTATAATGTTAAGTAATTTTCTGCTATCGAGCTTCGGTTTGAAATGTTTACATATACGTATCGATTGAGGGGAATATAAGTACGTATTATTTCGGTAGTAAAATAATCCCGATTAAAACTAAATTGTTTTCATGCATTATTTCAAATCTTGCAACATCTAATTTGCAGATATTCTGAAAATTATATTTACACAAGAAATGAATACGTATCAGACAAACATATTCCAATTGAACAGGTTTTACCAAAATCTTGTAATTTAGTAGTTAGCAGAGATATATGTGAGTGCAAGGAACGATAACTCTGCGTGGAGATTGGTATCTGAATCACACGTCCACCGATTACTATTGGAAATGACATTTCTTATGTTACAATTGTGTAATGAAATTACAGTAAGGAATAAATGGTGTTGTATACAACAACACTGGACGGCCATTTACCCAATGTCATTGACCATTGTAGTATTAGTATCATAATAGTACTAGTGCTGATCTGTATCACTAGTGTATCCCCATGGCAGCATTCCCTTGGTTGTGGAGTCTATGGGTTCGATCCGAGCCGCTGTCATTTTAGTTGTGTCCTTAGGCACTTTATCCACATTGCTACTGGTTAATTATCGATGGGTGTAACTGAGTAAGCATTATGTTAATGCTGCTCTCACACAGTGGCGAATATGGTGGCGAATGGGCTTACGAATGCAATTCGCCACCAATTCGCCACCAATTCGCAATGATCACAAGGTGATCGCCAGACATTCGTAGGTGTTCATAATCATTTGCGGTCGTTGCGAAAATTAGGAACTTGCTCCTAAAATTCGCCAGGAAAGCATATTCTCATTGCTTTCGCAACATTTTCGAAAGCAATCGCAAGCCATTCTTATTGATGGCAAGGCATTTGTAGTGATCGTAAGACATTTGTAGGGATTTGCTAGCATTCGTCTTGACTTTTCCTTAAGAATACCATACGAATGCGAACAAAAAGTTGCGAATGCTTGCGAATCCATTACGAATAAGTCGAATGGGTTACGATTTTTTTTGACATTTTCTTGAGAATGCGTGCGAACGGCTTGCCAACACTTGCGAGTACTTGCAAATGCTTGAGAATGACATACAAACATTAAGATTGTCTTGCAAATGCCTTGCTAATTCCTAGCGATTTCAATGCGAATATTGCACATTCGCCCCGGGTGGTGTCGCTAGGGTAGCCAAAATGGTATAAAATACCCCATCTTCCCTTGTCCTATATACATTTCTAGTTCAACCATGGCCGAGGCTGCGAGGCAAGTGGCAACACTGGCCGTGCTGGTTTCTCAACATGCTGTTGTTGCTCTGCAGCAAGAAGAACAAGAAAGAAGGCAGCAGCAGCAGCCCCAACGTAGAAGACGCAGACAAAGAAGGCAAAGGTCTTGACTTTCTGAAGAAGAAGTTGACTCGGTGGAGGCTGGCGAATAAGTGACAAAGAGAAACATTGGCAATGGGTATATGCAATTAGCCAAGCATACGTTGTGTAGTCGTTTCATTCGTAAGGCGTTCGCAAGCATTCGCAAGATTCGCAACGGCATTCGTAAACATTCGTAACATTCGCAAAGAACTCGCAAGAAATTCGGCAAATTGATTGTTAAGTAATCGTAAGGTTCGTAAGAAATTCGCAAGGATTCGCAAGGATTCGTAAGAATTTCGGAAGCATTCATAAGGCCTCACTTTTTTCAGTATTTCTCCAGGCCAATCTTATCATTTTCGGCGAATTTGCCGCGAATTTCAAATTTTGATATTCGCAAGGATATTCTTCACTGTGTGAGAGAGGCATAACATGGATACCTTGTTTTTCGCACGAGAGCTCGAAGCTCGTGTTAATGTTTGATCATGTGCGACGTTAAATTAAGCTTACTAGCACCTTAACCCTAACACCCGGCAAATATGTCAATCATGTTGTGTAGGCCTACTTTAAACATTTTACCCCTGTGCGTGTCCAACGAGAGGTGTCGGGGGTTTAGATTGGATTTGTTCTCATTTTCTCATTCACCATACCTCGGAACCCCTGGGGGAATCCCTGGCTCCGCACCTGCTACCAGAAGTGATAGCAACCTGAGAAGTGATAGAAAACCACAGACACTCTAGCCAATTAGACACATTGAACAACATTAGTTCACAATAGCTATCGTTTCGGAAATAAGAAAGCTATTTGAATGATATCGGTAAAATTGACAGAAGAACACAGTCCGAGGGACGGCCATTATCCCCGCCTCTATATTTGACATTGAAATGTGAGTTAAAAGCGGAAAAGCCTTTATTTCAAAAGTGTTCAAAGGGCATATAGACCTATATTCAAATGTCTTTCTCTGTACTGTACCGTCGGAATGAAGGTTCAAAAGAGCCTATATTCACGTGTCCCTACGGTTGGTGGGTTTTCTTAAATACTCATAGAAATCGCTTATGGAATGACCGAAAGATGTATATAATTCTATATACAGTACTTCTTCATTAGTGTTTTCGAAATTACACCACTCTACCAAATGAGAAAAGACTTTACCGTCCGATTTTATTGGAACTGTACCATACTCCTGCCATTTTTTGGAACTGTACTAGCTACCTGCCAATAAATAATGGAACTGTACCGTACTCCTGCCATTTTTTAATACCCGGTCGAGTTTAAAAACTCACAACTCTTTAAATAAAATGTTCTGTGGGTTAAAATTTGGTCTGTTTATTTAGGAATATTATATTTTATGGCAGTATGTCTGAAATCTCTTAAACTTGAATATTTACCGAGTACCAGGTCTCTAACTTTCTACAATCACATATTTAGCTTAATTTCAACATTTAACCTACCGTAACTCGCATAATATAGGTTCAATTTTCACGGGAATCAGGTGACATACACAACATTCCTTCCAAATTAAAATGGCTGATTCACTTTTCTAATAGTTTAAGGCTAACAAGTCCGAAAACTAGATTTACTTACCCATTTGAAACTTGTTTTTTTTTTACCGGGAACTGTACCTACGGCTGCCGAACTGTGCCTACGGCTGCCGGTAATCGGGTGTGTATTATTATTAAGAAGATATCTTATAAAGTATGTCAGATATCGTCATTAATAAATGAGATAACTTTTAAACCTTTTGATTCATACTGGTATTCAATGTTACATGTATCGCATTCTGCTGTTATATCAACTGTACATGCAATTATACATATTGCTATATTGGATTTCTTTTTTAAAAGGCGGTAATTGGCACTATATTTACTAAAATACTACAAAATAATGTGAAGAAATCCAATTCTTAAACACATCAAATGTACACAATCATTTTAAATCAATGTACACAATTGCATCTGTTGTAGACTTGGGAAGTTTTATAAATATGAAATCTTATCACAAAGGAGCAATAAACACTAACTGCAACATCCCTGCTGGAATTCTCCCATGCGGTGATAAATACCTTCTGTTACCCCCTTGATTAGTTACAGGTCATTATATCTGAACTGGCAAAATTGGTGACTTATTCCTGGGAGTGTTTAGGGGGTTTACATAAGAAATAGATGTATTGACTGCTTTTACCAATGTAATTCTTATCATGTGTAACTAAGTGCCTGTTCCCGTTTGGAACTAACTGTGTCCGTGTGAGTGGTCAAGATATCCCGCCAATTTGTATTACACTTGTGGATAACTGTTATATGTGCATACAATGGCTGAGGAAACTGTGAAATGCTTTACATTGAAATTGACTGAATTGCAGTTCATTACAATCAAACACTTGTTTCAGCATTATGAATGGGATTTTGAAGAATGTATTGTTGGACAAATAAAATAAATGTGCAATTGATTGAGGAAGATAACATCCAGTCATCTCAGATCTAAGATACTTTTAGTGGAAATAATAATAATATAAATGATGGAAATGACAATCCTGATCAAAATCCAAATGGACAAAAATTATCAAAAAAAATAATTCTATGGAGATATTTTCATGAAAAAAACTTAGTTTTACTTTTTACTTTAAAAAAAAAGATAGACTTGGACATTATTTGAAAGAAAACCTAAAACTTACAAAAAGAAGTGTGCAGAATTCTTCATAAACCCTGTAGTTTACATTGAGACTGGTGAGTGCACTGCAAGAAGGTAGTATGGCTCAATGCTGTGCCCTGACATGACCCTTTTTGTTTACATTTCCCAGCAGCTACTCTGTTTACAGCACATGACCAGGTGAAATTTCAAATTAACTGTCATTTTCCAGTTGAAAATTTCGAAAATTTGTAATATAAAATATATAATTATAGTGCTTTGAGGGCAGCTTCAGAAACAGCATATAGTTTGA
This sequence comes from Cyrtodaria siliqua, assembly GCA_037043455.1. NCBI lineage: Eukaryota > Metazoa > Mollusca > Bivalvia > Adapedonta > Hiatellidae > Cyrtodaria > Cyrtodaria siliqua. The sequence goes on from JAWPHD010003103.1 coordinate 48,252, forward strand.
TTAGTAGAGGATGAAAATTCATGCATCACTGAGAACATTGTTTTTAAAATATGATGTAGTATTTTCAGAAAAAAGAAAAGAAATATATGCCCTGAGTGAAGAAGTCTGAGTTCTATTTGAATTTGAATTGACTGACATTTTGTGGGCGGAGCTTTCCCTTTTATACTGAAGCCTGGGGTTTAAATACTCGCATCCGAACGACGAACTGTATTTTATTCACGAGTGATTTAATTACTCGCATCCGAACGACGAACTGCATTTTATTCACCGAAAAAACGCAGTCGTGATTTAATTACTTCGCATCCATAATTAAATCACTACTGCATTAGCACGAGTGATTTAATTACTCGCATCCGAACGACGAACTGTATTTTATTCACGAGTGATTTAATTTCTTGCATCCGAACGACGAACTGTATTTTATTCACCGAAAAAACGCAGTCGTGATTTAATTACTACGCATCCGAACTCCTAACACCGATAAAACACAGGTTTCGATTCTAACACAATAACCCCATTGTTTACGCTATTGTGGTGGGGGCACTATATATTATCTCGGAGGTCAAGGTAATCAGGCTGTTCCATTGGGCGCCCCCGTATGCAAAGTTCTGCGCGGTACAATATATTTAAAATACACTGATAGTCACGTGACAAACAATTATAAGCGGGGAACAGCTTATTTTACCGTAGAATAACATACAATTGTCTCTCTTCTTTGAGTATATGAAAGACTTCGCAGGTCGCGTTAGAATGTAACGTCATCTTACAACGAGTTTATTATTTTACAAATAAACCACGATATGTGGACCGGTGTGCATCCTAACAAGTGTCAAATAACGACGTGTATGCTTGACACTAACACGAGCATATTGTTTCTTAATGTTTATTGAAAAAACATGCATCTCCCTGGGGCGATATTACCCGTACATCAATCACGCTTTATATGCCAATATACTTACTTTTCCTAAATAAAGCGCAAATCTCAAACCGCGTATACACAGCTGTAATGTACCGTCGTGGTCCTCAGCTGTAAGTAACCGTCGTGGTCCCCATAAATGTACCCCGGGTGCCTTTCTGTAGTACCCGGTACGACAATGACCCCATCAGCCCCATTTGGAAGGTCCACGAAAACATATACGTTGAATAAGTCCACGAAAACACATATATCGAATATGTCCACGATACACATACATCGAATGTGCACTCTCGCCAAAACCCAGGTTTTAGGACCCAGTCTAGACACGCCTGACAAAAGCACCAAACTTTTCTCAAATGTGTGTTTTATATTTCTATATATTTTTAAAAGGGTCCCCAAAGGTTCGTGAATCCCTAAATTTATTAGGATTATATGCATACCGAATTACCGCACCGCGGATGAAGTCCTGAACAATCAGGAGTGCACCTGCCGAATATCAGTGATGAATTTGAAAAATTCGAAATGACGTCAGTATGTCGAATGTGTCCATGGTTATATAGGCATATATATATAATATACTATACATTCACGCTTACATGAACACGCCAATGATATTCATATAAAACAGATTTCAGGCTCATATGTACAGGTATGTCTAATATTCTGGAACTTGACAGTCCTTTACACAGACATATAGCATATTCTGCAACTTTACAGTCCTTTACACAGACATATAGAATATTCTGACTTTACAGTCCTTTACACAAACATATAGAATATTCTGCAATTTTACATTTCTTTACACATTCTGGAAAACACTATAAGACAATATAAGTGTCTAAAAACATATAGATAGATAGTATATTATTAATTAGTAGAATTTCCCAGAAGCAAACTATTTTAATAACATATTGTTTACATACTTCGGTATAGGCGTAGGAGCCGGAGGGGCAGAGTAATTTGAAGAAAAAAATGGTTAGCGCTCAAAAAGTACTTTATAAAACAAAGTCCCCTATATAATGTTGTATGTTTTGGTGTAATTGGGCGCGGATAACGTTTTCTTTTCAACTAATCAACTAATTGCAATTCAGAATTACTATGTGTACTTTAATATTGTTTACTATACTAAATATCCTGATCATTATTTCTATTTAAGCTGGAGGACGGCGCCTTCATGAAAATATGTCTGCAGTGCAAGTTTTACAAACTTGGCGAAACTAACCACGTACATTGGGGCCAGACACTGGCAACCTTAGATTTCGAATGTGAAATGGAACAAGGCCATAACTATGTTAAAATAATGAAGGAAAAATATTTGTGATAGTCCATGAAAATTAACGGTTCGAGTTTTACAGATGCATAGGTGTGAAATATCGATGTCCCATACATATGTTTAGGTGTACAATATCAATGTCCCTTACATATGTATAGGTGTGCCATATCAATGTCTCCTACATATGTGTAGGTTTGCAGTAGCAATGTTCACTACATTCCCTAACAGGAGTTTGGACTTTATCTGCGTGAAAGTCTTTAACATATATTATCCGGGCATAAGATCTGTTTCTGATAAACAGCAGAAAAACTCTTAATTACTACACCGTGTTCAACGAAACAGATTAATTGCTCGGAACCGTGGATGCATTGCTTCAGAAAATATGATACAACACTAAGCACCGAATATTTGCGAATGTAGTGCCTATTCGTTAAAAGGCTGTGTACATTATAGACACTTAGCTGAGAACTGTGGCTATATTTCAGAATGCTAGTCTGTTTGTTTCGTTTTATTTATTTTCAAAAGCTCTTCTGGCCAGTATTCATCATGTAAGCGAGCCTGGGCCAGTTGGCTCTCTTGTTTGAAAAACATGCCTATAGGCCATGTTTGCCACATAGTGCAATATATGTTGCATTCAAAAAACAAATTAAATTAAATTCCAGTACTAAGTACATATTGTTTTGTCATGATATATAACTGCTGGTGCAGGTGCTACTGTTTCCGCTGCTACTACTACAGGACGTCAACGGACATTAAAGTGTTGTTATTTGACTTGATTTGATTATTAAACTGGATGAAGAAACCTTAGGTCCAGCGCTGACAAGTGTTTTTGTGTATAATAATTGCGTAAAAGTAGGGGAGACCGGGGTGAGATGTTACATTTTTCAAATAACTCATTTTTAGCTCTACTGACGGTTTGGTAATGACAGAGGGATTGGGGAGTACACGTATATAAGTCAAACGGGTTGTAGTGTTATAGATTACTACCTTATTTCCAAAAACCTTATTGATTTTTTAGTTGAATTTAAAGTGGACGCAAGATCGGAGTGTAAACATCTTCCAATAATATTGTGCCTACGCGCAAATGCTCGATTACCTACGCATGTTGTTAATGATCAGGTCAGTAGTGGAGCTGAATATAAGTACGTAATTAAGAGAGAAAATGCTGAGGAATTTAGAAACATTCTGCGTGATAACGTGCTTAGCGGTAAACTTGACGATATTGATGGGATGATTGTGAACCAAGATATGAATATCAATTGTATTATAACTGGTTTTGTAAAGGTTTTTGATGACGCATGTTCTAAATTTAAGTGCTTGAAAGGAACGAAGAATAATCCAGTAATAACACGAAAGTGGTTCGATAATGAATGTCGTAAATTTAAACGTAATAAACATAGATGTCTCAGGCAATTTCGGTTTACTAGATCGGAAGAAGATTTAAATGCATATATCGGAGCAAAAAATGTTTTCAAAAATGTTTGCAGTAATAAGAAATGGTGTTACAATAAATCGGTATTGAATTCAATAGTTGCATCAGCTAATGATTCAGAAGCATTTTGGAGTAAAATCAAAGCATGTGGTTCAAATAAATCAAATTATAAACCAAACATACAAAACGAGACATGGTTTAACCATTTTAAATCATTATTTAACCAATTTGACGACGACGATGAGGGTGATGATGGGAATGTTGAACTAAATGTGGATGATGAAAACATGGATATAAATGACATAGACGAATTTATTTCGAACTCAGAGATTACGGCAGATGAGGTACTGACTGCAGTGAGGCGTTTAAAGAAGAACAAGTCTTCATCTGGAGAACTTATTGCAGAACAATTTATATATAGTATAGACATTATACTGCCATATTTGACCAAACTTTTTAATAGACTCTTTGCAAATGGTGAATTCCCAGATATATGGGCAGAATCCATCTTAATACCTCTTCATAAAAAGGGATCAGTTAATTGTCCTGATAATTATAGAGGCATTGCACTTATAGATACATTTAGCAAGATATATATTAGTATAATAGCAAGACGTGTTACGTTTTATGCAAATGTGTTTGATAAAATTACTGAATCACAAGCTGGTTTTCGCCCCGGATATTGTACAATTGACAATGCATTTATACTTCAAGCAATCATTTCTAAATATCTATGTAAAAAGGGTAAAAAGCTATTTGTGGCATTTGTAGATTTTATGAAAGCTTTTGATTGGGTAAATAGAAGTAAATTGTTTAAAATACTTAGAAAAGGTGGAATTAAAGGAAAACTGTTGCAATCAATACAAAGCATATATAAAAACGTTAAAGTGTGTGTGAAAGCCAATGAAAAATGTACTGAATATTTTGATTGTCCAAGAGGTTTACGACAGGGCTGTGTTCTCAGTCCAATTTTATTTTCATTATTTATTAATGAATTGAGTGAAGAAATGTGTAATAGCGGGTTACATGGAGTGCAGTTAACACCTGATGTTGTAGAAATAGTATTACTATTGTTTGCTGATGATGTGGCATTGATAGCAGATACTGTAAATGGTCTACAAAAGAAACTTGACTTATTATATCAGTATTGTAATACATGGAAGCTGAAAGTGAATACTGATAAAACTAAAATTGTTGTTTTTAAAAATGGTGGTCATTTAGCAAGAGCAGAGAAGTGGTTTTATGATGGAAAACAGATAGAAGCTGTAAGTGGTTATAATTATGTTGGATTGTTTTTTACATGTCGATTATCTATGTACCAGATGGCGAACGCACTGGCAATAAAGGCAAAACGTGTATTAGTTGCTATGCTAGCTTCATTAAGTGAGCTAACCCCGATACCTTACAGTATATATTTTAAACTATTTGACTCAAAAGTTAGTCCGGTATTTCTTTACGGATCAGAACTGTGGGGATTTGATCAAATGGAATGTATTGAAAGGGTTCATATGTATGCTTGTAAACGTTTTATGAATGCATCTATAAACGCATGCAATGCAGCAGTAATGGGTGATTGTGGTAGATACCCTATGTATATAGCAGCCAACAAAAGATGTATAAGTATTGGTTTAAAATTATAAAAATGCCTTGCACAAGATATGTTAAAAAATGCTATGAAATGTTGATTCTTTTAGATAGTCATGGATATGAAAATTGGGTAACAAAACTAAAGCACAATTTGTATTATAATGGCTTTGGATATATATGGGAACGGCAGAGTGTTGTCAATGAAAATGTTTTTATAAAGCAATATGAGTTAAGGCTCAGAGACCAATATATACAGAAGTGGAGCGAACAAGTAGAGGGTAATGCAAAGCTGCATTTGTATAGGTATTTTAAATCTGAACTTGTTGTAGAAAATTATTTAAATGTGTTAAATATTAAGAAATTTAGAATAGCTATGGTATCTTTTAGAACATCCTCTCACTCTCTACTCATAGAGAGAGGACGGCATGTAGGTATGCCTAGAGAGAGACGTTTGTGTTTTCATTGTAATAATGTTATAGAAGACGAATATCACTTTCTACTGATATGCCCATTCTATCATGATTTAAGATCGTTATATATTCCTAAAAAGTACTATGAGTTTCCTAACAAACACAAGTTTAATATTGTCATGTCATGTAAAAATGAAAGTGTTATAAAACATGTAGCTATGTTTCTTTACTATGCTTTCGTTAAACGAAGTGAATTTATTCATGATTAGTATGTACTGTTATATAACAGCAATAGCATTGTATTGATAGTATTGTTAGTTAATTGTACATTTATGCATAACAACCAAACCACGTGTAAATTTATGATAAATATATTGTATACATGTTATGTGTTTTGGCCGGTGGCCTGTATCACTAATAAAAAATATTGAAATATATTGATCAGAGATCAGCAGAGCTTATGCCGTGGTGCGGCGTCCGTCGTCCGTCTGTCCGTCTGTCCGTAAACTTTTTTTTGTAGCGACTTCATCTCTGAAACTACTGAATGGATTTTCATGAAACTTTACAGAAATGTTGCCCATGAAGTCTAGTTGATCCTAGCAAAAATTCATGTTGTTGTGAAATCCAAGATGGCCGCCAGATCTAAAAATAGGTTTTTAAAAAACAAGTTTGTAGCGACTTCTTCATGAAAACTATAAGTGATATTGATATGGGACTTTTTCTAAAATGATCAGCATGACATGATGTTGGTCCTTGTCGAAAATCGTTTTGATTTGACGTTAAACATGGCTGCCAGCGGCCATCTTTGTTTACATAGAGTTATATAATGAAAACTTGTAGCAACTACTCCTCTGAAACTACTTGACGGATTTTCATGAAACTTCATAGGAATGTTGCTCTTGATGTCTTATTGATCCTAGCAAAATTTCAGGTCGGCCGAAAATTCAAGATGGCCGCCACGGCTAAAAATAGATTTTCAAAATACAAGTTTGTAGCGACTACTACTTGAAAACTATAAGTGATATTGATATTGGACTTTTTGTAAAATGATCAGCATGACAAGATGTTGGTCCTTGTCAAAAATTGTTTTGATTCAACGTTAAACATGGCTGCCAGAGGCCATCTTTGTTTACATACAGTTATATAGTAAAAACTTGTAGCGACTAATCCTTTGAAACTACTTGGCAGATTTTCATGAAACTTTACAGGAATGTTGCTCTTAATGTTTAATTGATCCTAGCAAAATTTCAGATCGGCCAGAAATTCAAGATGGCCGCCACAGCTAAAATTAGATTTTTTAAAAAAGAAGTTTGTAGCGATTACGTCTTGAAAACTATTAGTGATATTGATATGGGACTTTTTGTAAAATGATCAGCATGACATGATGGTTATCAGAGTCAAACATTATTTTGATTCGACCTTAAACATGGCTGTCAGCGGCCATCTTTGTTAACATAGAGTTATATAATGAAAACTTGTAGCGACTATTCCTGTGAAACTACTTGACGGATTTTCATGAAACTTCACAGGAATGTTGCTCTTGATGTCTAATTGATCCTAGCAAAATTTCAGGTCGGCCGGAAATTCAAGATGGGCGCCACGGCTAAAAGTAATTTTTCAAAAAACAAGTCTGTAGCGACTACTTCCTGAAATCAAAATCAATCAGTAGAGCTTCAAGGTCATTGACCTCTTGTTTTAAATGTTATTTTGCAATAAATGAAAATATCTTTACATTTTCCGAAAGATCGTAAAAGGCAGCATTTGTTTAGACCTTCAAAAAACAAAGACTATATGAAACGTTTGAAAATATCATTATTTAAAAATGCACTTAACTGTGGGGCAAAGTGTTACATCTGTCGGGGCAAGATGTTACACATCGTCTTATATGTCATTATTATCAGAATATACCAGTTTTATACAAGACAATATAAGAAAATATAAATAATTATAATATAAATAAATGTAAATATTAAGTATATTTACTACAGCCCTCTTCAGGAAAGGGACGGTAGCATACTTGAAATGTATGATTTCTTGTATAATAAATGTGTATGATGATATTACTTTGATATGTTTAATGTATGTTTAATGTTAAATGTTGTATGTTTAATATTTATATTTTCTTTTATATACATGTACATTATTTTGTTTTATGGTTTTAAGAATAGTTTTGCACGCTTAACAAATATACTTATTAAACATGATTTACTTTTTGATAATAATTTCCTAATGACAGTGGTTCGATTCCCGGCCGGCACATTCTCAGTGATGATCTGGTCTACGGATATTCGTGTAACCATTTGTTAACCACCTGCCGACCTATGTTTCAAAAGATAAAGTCACATAGCCAAACTATTCCTGGGAAAGGATGTCAAGTCGAACAAAAAAACGACAAGATTATTATCTCAAATATTGTGAAGTTCATAATGTGTTCACGATGAGCAGTTTCGTAGACGGGCGCAATCTCAAATGAGTCTTATTTAAGCATATTAGGGACAGCTTTATACGGATGTGAAATATTGATCCTCTCTGTGTGACCTTGACATTTAATCAACACATCCGGGTTTGAGTTCTGTCATTTGTATTGATAGGATGAACAATTGTTCCAAGTTATTTCAAAATGCTTCATTGTATGTAAAAGTTACGAAGCGGAAACGAATATCTTCTTTAACATTGAGATACAGGAGATTTTTAATATCCTTGACCTCTTCGTGTGACTTTGACCTTTGAGCTGCACACCCGGGTGTTGCGCTTGGAACGTCGTCTTGTTAAGGCTATCATTTGTGCTAAATTATTTCAAAACACCTTCATGGGTTTAAGAGATATACAGCGAACACTAAATTGGACGCGACGGACAGACGCACGGACGGACGGATGCCATTTAGTACTATATCCTTCCACCTCGGCGAAGACAACAATGCACCTAGGCCTATGTCTGTGTAAAGTTAATTATTTATTCACTAAACTAGTTAAACGAAGATCTTACACTGTAACATTTTGCCCCATATGTACTGTAACATGTTTAACTACCATGTAATCCATGACATGTCAATTTTCAATACTATATAACGTAACAGCAAATGTCACGGCCAAGCCAACGTGCTTACCGGCTTCACACAAGATGGTCGCACAAACAAACATTTAGAATTACGTTTTCGTGGCGTAATATGGGAATTCGTACGAATAAAATGTTGAATGTAACACCTTGCCCCGTGTATCACCTTGCCCCAGTCTCCCCTAAGTATACGTGAAGAAAGATTGACCCCGGTCAAAATTAACTTCACGTTGGACCAACATGTATGTTATGCTGACTAGTTTAGTCAAATCATAACAGCTAAGTATAACAGCTAAGTATAACAGCTAATATGAAAACTAAGTTTACTTAATAGTAATTATGCATAATATGATCAGTTAAGGAGTTTGCATTCATTACAATGATTTTCTTTGCTTTAAATGATATTTATCAATATTCCATATATGATCATTCAGAACTTTGTTTGTATGCTGTTATATATATGACGGTCGATTTTTTTTCGTGGTGGAGACAGACCACCCAGTACTGTACACCTCCCGCCATCCATAAGAATCGATACTTGCTTACAAGTCGAGCTCCCAGAGAAATTCGAACCCGCAGCGGTAAGAGGCGAGGAGGTTTACAACGCAACGTCGTCAACCACTCGGCCACGGAGACGCCTTGACGTCATAGTTCTCAAAACTCATTTCCCACTTTAGAACAACCTTCAACTAGCACTATCACTGAAGGTGATGAATACCCCCGCTTTTTTGCTATAGCCGATGAGGATGGGCAAAATAAAAAACTGTTAATTTGTTTAATGTAAAAAAAAATCTAAGTAAAACAAAGGTCCATAATTCTGTAAAAAAAAATAAAGCAGAATCGAAAAACCATTAATGCAGAGACACATCATATCATCACCTGTGAACTGTATGTCAAGTGTAATAACAATCCATGAAAACTTTTAAAGTGAAAGCCACATAGAGTGAAAAACTTAAGTCAAATTGAGTATTTAACCCATATAATGACCTTCAGTGTGTGACCTTGACCTTGAATTTAGTATGGTCATGTAGATGTTGTCATGATGAGTATATATTGAGAGTTTAATGAAGAAATATCAAGAAATAAGAAAGTTATAGCCAACGTTAAATTTTGTGGGGGAAAAAATAGTATTTAATCAATATAATGACCTTCAGTGTGACCTTGACATTTATATTTTAGTATGTCATATCGATGTTGTCATGATGTGTATATACTGAAAGTCTGATGAAGAAATATCAAGAAATGAGAAAGTTATAGGCAACGTTAAGTTTTCGTGAAGAAACAAATGAGTATTTAACCCATATAATGACCCTCAGTGTGATCTTGACCTTTATATTTTAGTATGGTAATGTCGATGTTGTCATGATGAGTATATATTGAGAGTTTCATAACGAAATATAAATCAATGAGAAAGTTATAAGCAACGTTAAGTTTTCGTGAAGAAAAAAGATGAGTATTTAACCCATATAATGACATTCAGAGTGACGTTGACCTTTATATTTTAGTAAGGTCATGTCGATGTTGTCATGATGAGTATATACTGAAAGTCTGATGAAGAAATATCAAGAAATGAGAAAGTTATAGCCAACGTCAAGTTTTTGTGGAAAAAAAATTGAGTATTTAACCCATATAATGACCTTCAGTGTGACCTTGACCTTTTTTCGTGACGGACGGACTGACGGACGACAAAGTGATCCCTATGGTTCGCATTTTTCTTCGAAAAGGTGACACAAAAATGTGTTCCGACACGACGGGACAATTCTAAGTAAAAAAAACAAAGGGCCATAATTCTGTAATAAATTAGGCAATCAATGATGGGTGATGTAAAGTGACATAAGGTCATCAGTTGTTATGAGTATATGAAGTTTGGGAACAATCCATTCAAAAGTGCTTGAGATATGCAAGTATTAACAAATGTGTTAAGGGACGGGACGCGTCGCGTCCGACGGGACGTTACGGACAACGTGATTCATATATAGCCCACACTTCACTTTGTGAAAGTGGGGGTATACATATCATCTGATTTAGATAATTATTTCACTCCACCTGCTATCTTCACCGCGTGCACGTCGCTGCGTGGGCACTGATGACACTCATGATGTTTGTATAGGACCCGCCTTGCCAGCCCTATACGACATTACTGGTATGAGCACTTTATTCGCGTATTGTGGTCAATACTGGTATTACTGAACTGCGTTATTACGGTTCAGTAGCTTGAAGAGGGCCATCGGGCGGTGTGTGCGGCGCAGGAGTCATACTGTGATGGGTGTGGCCCCCATAACAGAGAACCCGACCTTGGAGCGGATGTAAGACAACACCTTAGCGGATGTAGGCCACCTCGACCAGACCACTTCACCGCCACAGCGAAACTACATCGAGCAACAGCGACACAACACGGCATACCTACAAGAGAATCGACTACACTACACTACACAGCTGCACCAGATCAACCTACATACACATCTAGAAAAGTCCAGACTCTATTGTGCCCATCGCGTCAGGGTTACCTCGACGTGTTCGTTTGCGGGCGGACTCTAAACCTTCGAACTACGCACACACACACACTAATTATTTCACTATTTTCTAATTGTTTTTGAACTCTTCTACAATACAGCTTTTTAGAAATTACGACAACATTTCATTCGATTCTTTCATTCCCAACTCTTTCTTTCCTTTAAATATATATCTTTGATCGGGTCTAATTGCAATTTCACAGGAACATCGCAGGTCATTTCTAGTTGGTCCTAAATGACGTTAAGCTCCATTTATGTTTGCGTCATAATCTCCTGTATATATATGTATGTGTGGAGAAAAATGTGTACCAACGGATTCGAACCCGCATTTATATATATATATATATATAGTATTTAGTTTTCCAAATTGTTAGAGCCCTGTTTAAGAATAGTGCAACATCGCCTGGAATTCAGATCGCCACTCTTCTGGTAATTTAACCAATGTGATTGACATGTAGATGATCCTTAAGCTAATTCATTTTGATTGATAAGAACAAATAGCAATATTGTGGACTGGTCTAAGCTATGATAATCTGTATAACAATTATATGAAATCCCCCGCTTAAAGGTTGCTTAGAAAATGAGTAACCAAATTGTTTAGCCTTAAACAAGTAATTAAAGATACTTATATTACACCTATGTGGTTGTATGTATGTATGACATTTAAACAGATCTGGGGCTATTATACTGAGTAATGGAGTTACAAAAAACGTTAATGTAAAACTTGAATGTAAATTAAGGAAATTCGACAAGTAGGTGAAGGGAACTCACATTGACCTACTTTTGATAGGACCATATTGCATTCATCTAGATATAAGTATCATCCAAATGCAAGTTGCTCTACGGCTGTTGCTGTTGTTGAGTGAGAAATGGAATAAATAAACGAAGCATGTCGAAGTAGGTGAAGGTCATTCACACTGACCTACCTATGGTGTGGTCATGTAGATGTGTGTATGCTGTGTTTTAACGATATATAGTTGTATGGCAGTTATTGTGTGAGAAATGGACTAAATGAACAAAGCAGGTCAAAGTCATTCACTTTGACCTACTGATGGTAGGAACATGTTGCTGGCATGTAGATGTAAGTTTGTATGACAGTTAAAGTGGTACGCATTAATGGACAATCAAAAAAGGTTACGGGCGCACTCTGCTTGATCTTTATGGCTTCTCTCAGTCTCTGAAAATCTTTCCTATCAATCAATTTTGTTCCCTCCCAGTCAATGTCATAACGACCAGACAGAGTGCACTCATACTTTCCGCATGTTTGTTGAAGGGTCTGGATTATTCGCACATTAAATGATCTGTTGATATATCACCACCCACCCAAAAAGAACAAATCCACAAAAGCAAAGAAGTCACCTGTGTGGTGACAAGCACACTAGACGGTATTTGAGCAAGTTATTGATCATAACCAATGATCCGGTGTTGGTTTTATATGCTGATTACAGCAGACCATTCAGACTCAATGCCTGCATAAACAACCGCTGTATTTCAATTGACTAAACCTTTTAAATACCACAGGTAACGACTGTATATTTTTAGACATGATTTTATTGAATCAGTGTTTTTTTCTCTCTGAATATCTCGCTCCCGACTGAAATCTCGTTCCGTATTTTGAAACTTTTTTGTATGCATGGATATGTGATATTAAAGGTTTAGTCGATTGAAATACAGGGTATTTTATGCAAGAAGCTGCCAATTAGATTGCCAGTCAGACGTTATTCAGAAATAAACTATCCGAATGGTATATGAATATTGTATTTGTATTACCGATCCCTTTGAAATTATAGCGGAGAAAACAACCAGAAAATAGTTCAGATTGTGATACAAGTATGATATTTTGCACAATGCTTGCAAATATTAAATTCAAACGAAAAATAACCCGAGCCAATTCAATTTCGATCATTTTCAAGATGGCTGCCAAATATCCAAGATGGCGACCAAAATACTGTAAATATAAGATACAGCTGTATTAGTCTCTATCATCCAGACACACTCAAGCTGACTGCTTTGAGAGAAGTCTCGCGAGAGGTCTGGATGACCGAGAGTAGCTTTACTCCAGACCATCGCGTGGACCTCTTTGAGAGAAGTCTCGCGAGAAGTCTGAATGATCGAGACTACAGCTGTATATTAAACTAATACTTTCTCTCATTCACTATAGTTTGGCATCGACTGTAAAACCAACAATCATTTTTGCAAATACTTCGGCATGATTATGCATTTATTTAAAATAAAAATATGAGTATACCCCACCCACCACAAACTATATATTCAATCTATGCTTTCCATTCTGTAGTGGTTATCAGATGTTCGGGTATTCATATAATTGCGTTGTTATACGTATTAACATATGCATAATGATATCCGGATGTACTTATTAACGGAACACACCTACTTACTCTTTGCTATTGCCGATTAAATCAATACCCTACCCATAAAAAACCCATAGAAATACGAAAATACTACTAATATTGACATATTTTAGACTTTTATTTTGTATGATCTACTGACTGTGCTAAGGCTGTACCGATATTATCAACCCTGTTATGGTTGTAGTGTCGCATGCTTTGCTTCTGTTTTCCCTTATAATTGTTGTTGTTTCTTTTTAATGTATGACTTGGTTGATTGTGTTCTATGAATGCTACATTTCCTGTTCGAATTGTATATCTACTTTTATATTTAGTCCTGATAAACTACTTTCAAGTCTGCGTTCAGTTCAAATTGCCACGCCTAGCCATATGGCGCTGTACACGCCAAAGTAGCACGGTAGCATTATGTGCGGTCAACCACATTGCCGATATGCTTGACATATAGCTGAAACGCGAAAAAGAGTTGTACAATACGGTTCCAGTGGTCACCAGCATAATTATTATGTGCAGACCCATTAATACGGATAAAGTATAACCTGATATTTAGTAGTATGCACCTGCACCTATCAATCTTTTACTCTACCTAGGGTATGGGGGCGGCAGGGCATTCCCCAGGGATTAAACACAAACTATTCCCCTTGGCAGGAAATCATACACAAACATAGGGAGTTTGATATTAACCCCTACCCTGCGGAATTATACATAAATCTTGCCCCTAGTGATGGGAATTAGACAACAAATGTGTACATTTGTTTAATAACCCCCGGGTATGCAGGCCCCCACCACCTCCCCAGCCCTAGGACCACCACACAGGTGCATACCTGACTGAGACCATTCACATCTTGCTTGATAGATATGCATGATGTATTAATGTAGCTTGTTGGTGGAATTTCAAGAGTTGTTTTGTAAAATGGCTTCATTTACCATCCGTGTACTGCTTGATTTAGTATACATAACACATGAAATTTCAACTAAAGCATCATAATCTGATTCATCAATACCGCTAGGCATGTTGCTGAGGTTTACAACATTTTCTGTTGCAGTTTTAAGCGTATATTCCAAGTTTGCCATACAGTTTAGCAACATGAGAAGGCATGGAATAAAGAAAATGCTCATGTCTTTGGACATAACTGGAGCACGATGGAATGTATGCATAGCCATTTTAAATCCTTCCCTCTTCCATAGGCAACCCAAAGCTGATCTATGCCAAAGTTCTTAGGGCGTTTTGATGACAGCCACGTCGGTGTCAGAGCCGGACATTATAATTTCCATACACCCGTTCTTGAATTTATGTTTTCCATGTATACGTATTTGTGTGCGAGCCCCTTCGTGGTTACATGGTGCACGTTTATCTTTCTCAATAGACACATGAACTGTTTGTTTTTTATCTGCTGTTACAACAATTGGCTTTGTTAAACATGCCTACGACTGATTTTGCAATTAGCAAAAACAATTCAGTTTTATTTTGAGATAATCGTAAAATGTTTTGACAGTTAGTCGGCACTTTGCTTGAATCTGAACCATTTGTCCTAACACCTGAACCTCTGGCATCCCTTGTACTGCTTAACTTTTTAAAGTATCACTCAAACATTTGTCAATTGCGACGTATATCTTGTTTTATTTTCGACAGTACGACTCAAACGTTGGTCTCAATATATCTTATTTCCTTTTAGGTGGAATTTACTGATTTCCATGCTCGAAAGAACTCTCCGATATCACACTGCCGAGTTTGACATGGACTAAAAAAATCGAAAAAGGAGATTTCAGTCATTTTATTTACATCGATACACAACTGTTGGTGTTCCGGACTTGCTTGAAAGACATAATTGTGTAGCTGAATCAGTCTCAGAATCCTCTGTGAGAAATGCAAAGAGTTTTTGTTATTGTCTTGAAGCAACATGCAAAGAAGTTATGTTATTGCATTGAACCCAAAGTACTTATTGATGCACAACAGTCTGCTACTCATTTATCTACAACACATTTCTGATCAATATTAAAACGCTGCTAGAATCATCCAGGAATGGATCTCCTTCCATTTCCTCCTTCCATTCCTTAAATGTATCCTCTTTATTTTATTTGGATGAGGAAATTTCACTTTCACCATAGTGAATCTCAACTGTTCTACAAGGCTACACATTCCATCCATCTCCTTAAAGCAGATTATCGGTCAACCATATTTCCCAAGCATCTCCCTTTACTTGCATTTTCTTTGTTCATGAACCTGGTTAATAGATTGCTGAAAACATGTTCTTCGGCTATGCTCGGAAATATTCGCTTTATGAATTTTGCTGCACTCACTGGATACTCTAGTTGCCGATCAATCAAACAAATTGGAAGCCGTCCAGCATGACCAAGGGCAAACACGTAGAGGATGAGTTCTGAAGTACACTTTTTGTCTACCTGAATATTTTTTCTCTATACGAGTGTACAAAGTACAGAAAAAAAGTACTTCAAAATCCAGGACCTGATTCCATAGCTGAAATTGTGGACCTTCTT
This sequence comes from Cyrtodaria siliqua, assembly GCA_037043455.1. NCBI lineage: Eukaryota > Metazoa > Mollusca > Bivalvia > Adapedonta > Hiatellidae > Cyrtodaria > Cyrtodaria siliqua. The sequence continues at coordinate 64,303 of JAWPHD010003103.1, forward strand.
TAAATGATATACATTACACTATTTGTATCGCCATCTCAATGTATGGTTGGCATACATATTTACCGTTAGCTTGTAAAAGGCACATTCGGTTATCTGGTTCTCTTAAAATTGTTTTTGAAACATTTGAATCAGATATAAACGATTCGGCTATATCATTGATTCGATAGGAGCTTCAGAGGGAACAGTTATCGAACCATTGTATTTCAGTACATAACATAGTACCTTCACAATTGCCATTTCGATGCATTCCATTATAATAAAAATTACCACTGAATATTTTGCCAATGCCCCATATCGGAAGATCTGCAGTTATTACCGTCGTTTGTACAGGATTAAGAAAAACAACCACATGAGAAGTGACACAAATATGGCGGTAGGACGTGTTTTTTCGAACCGGACAATGCATTGTGGAAAAAACGATAAATCTTTCTAAAATCGCTCACTACGGATATTTTTCAATGATGAACATTGTCTTAAATAACACTATATACAAAATAAGCAATGCCGAAGGGAAATAAAACGGATAAAACAGGGAAAACGACACAGCGAAAAGGTATGTCAACCCCACCCACCAATTTGCATTGTTCAGCAAATCAGACTCTGCAATTTCCAGACTACAACCAGCCAGCCGGCCTTCTAAACACTACCGGAGAGCAGAGAGAAAATGTTATGATAAATGCATCAAACTATAATATGAATAACACACAACCAATGGAATCTGAATTTTCATCGAATATTCGAAATGCATCAATGGGTCACGCTCAACAGCAATATATACCTAGTCCCACAACAGGTTTTACCAGTCAACCATTACCGACATATGCAAGTTATATTACGCAACGATCAGCTAACATACAACCGCCAGATTATGTAAACAAACACGACACAAGAACGGATCCAGCGGGTTGTCCTCCGTGGGTTCAACACATGTTCAAAAGCATCGAAGGACAATTACAACAAATTGGTAACCAGCTTGAATGCCAAAATACAAAGTTAACTAACATGGACGCCACACTTATTAATCAAAATGATAGAATAATAAACATGGAACGGCAAATCACAGAGTTTACTGGCCTCAAACAAAACGTGTCAACCACGCAACTCTCCGTTTATAACATTGAAAAAGACATCAAATCAGTCAACACTAAGATGCAGGATTATGAACATAGTATACAGTCCTTCAGTGATATCTGTGACGACATTATGACAGGAAAAGCAAACACCGATTCGCAAATCTCAAACCAGGATTATAAAATTGAACAGTTAAAAGAAGAAAACGAAGCTCTACGTTCTAAACAATTATACCAGGAAAACACCATCATCGACCTACAGTGGCGTAGTATGCGAGACAATTTACTGTTTACTGGCATCACAGAACCAGATCTGAGAGCGGGTGAGTACGAGGACGCGGAAACAACACTGCGAACTTTTCTTTCATCTGAAATGAACATTGAGGAAGATATTCCATTCGCTAGGGTGTATCGCATTGGACCATTTAGGCATGGTCAATTTCGCCCTCGCCCAATAGTCGCAAAATTTGAAAGATACAAAAATCTATTACAAGTGCGCAAGGCTGCCCCACAAACATTAATTGGAAAGCCATTCGGGGTCAGGGAACAATTTCCTAAGGCAATTGAAGAAAAGAGGAAGCTACTGTATCCAGAAATGAGACGAGCCAAACAGGACAAAATCAATAAAGTAAAACTTGTAAAGGACAGGCTGTTTTTTTTTGTTTTTTTTAATTTCAATCACCAGATTATTGGTGATCCATTTATTCACCCCGTAATAGGTTTGTGAGGGTCGGGGTGGGCCATCCCTGTTTGTAAACAACAGAGAGTACATTCCTTGTGAAAATGGGTCATCCACAAACCAGTCACAAGACCACGTGCATAGACTCGGACTAAACCAAAACAATAACAGTACAAATCACTCACAACCTCATTTACAACAAAGGGGATTTGTCAATAGTGAAAATCGGTATGTACGCTTTCGGCCTATTTCCGCGCAGAGATCAAACATGACAATGAGAAATGCTGACAATCCCGTGATCAGCATGTCAAATCGATTCGATTCACTCAATACAGACACTGGCGGATTCACAACCCCGTCATCTCGGGGTAAACAAAAGGCTACTTCACCGCTCGACGCTGATCTGACAAATAAGAAAATGCGCGAGGAAGCAATATCAGACAGCGACTCAGAAATAGAGATCTGCGATGCCGATCCAAAACCTAACGACACGGGCATCACACCGAGTACCATTTCACGTCAGCCCTGTCCCAGCACACTGCACGACCCCAGTTCGAGTGTGGAGCTTTGTCCCGGCCCAGATGACACCTCATAGGAATCATGGGGGATTAAACGACGTTATCATTCTCGTGTTATTTCCAGTGTTGTAGAAAAACCAATAGAATCTTATTTCGAGACCATTTCTCACACATCCAGTGAGAATGCAACACGTGTAATAAATAACATATACCGACTCCCAACTCCCGCTTCATGTCAAATCGATGCATTGCATTATTTCGCAAAAATGTCATTTATGAAATACCATAGTGCACCCGCTATAACACTCGATGACGATGATGACTATGGCAATGTAAACGATGATGACGCTGATAACAACTATTATGACGACAGTGAACTATATTACGTAAAAACAAACAATAAATGTGTAGATACAATTTACAGCTATGTAAAAGATAATGACACTGACGGTAATGATGACACCGCTGTGCACGATTGTATAGATAATATTAATGTGTATGATAGTCATAGTTATAACAATGCTAACCATAATTATGGTAGTAGTGATGAGCTTCATTATCACAATACTGTAAATTATAATAACATTTATGTAGCCACTATCTCTGGTTGTAAAAATCACAGTGCTTTTTTCAACCATGATGATGATGATGATGATGATGACGATGATCGGATGATGATGATGATGATGATGATGATGATGATGATGATGATGATGATGATGATGATGATGATGATGATGATGATGATGATGATGATGATGATGATGATGATGATATAAGCAATAATACTAATAATGTCAGCTATTACAATGTTAACCACGCAGATGACAATAGTATAAATTTGTATTATAATGAAAATAACGATAATGTTAGTAACATTCCTGTAGACACATTATATGGTTACGTAAATAACACAATATATGGTTATGTAAATAACGGTGCATGTGTTAACAATAGTGGAGAGTGTATTATTGACATTGTCGATGATGATGATGATGATGATGATGATGATGATGATGATGATATAAGCAATACTAATAATGTCAGCTATTACAATGTTAACCACGCAGATGACAATAGTATAAATTTGTATTATAATGAAAATAACGAGAGTGTTAGTAACAATCCTGTAGACACATTATTTGGTTACGTAAATAACACAATATATGGTTATGTAAATAATGGTGCATGTGTTAACAATAGTGGAGAGTGTATTATTGACATTGATGATGATGATGATGATGATGATGATGATGATGATGATGATGATGATGATGATATAAGCAATACTAATAATGTCAGCTATTACAATGTTAACCACGCAGATGACAATAGTATAAATTTGTATTATATTGAAAATAACGAGAATGTTAGTAACATTCCTGTAGACACATTATTTGGTTACGTAAATAACACAATATATGGTTATGTAAATAACGGTGCATGTGTTAACAATAGTGGAGAGTGTATTATTGACATTGATGATGATGATGATGATGATGATGATGATGATGATGATGATGATGATGATATAAGCAATACTAATAATGTCAGCTATTACAATGTTAACCACGCAGATGACAATAGTATAAATTTGTATTATAATGAAAATAACGATAATGTTAGTAACATTCCTGTAGACACATTATATGGTTACGTAAATAACACAATATATGGTTATGTAAATAACGGTGCATGTGTTAACAATAGTGGAGAGTGTATTATTGACATTGTTGATGATGATGATGATGATGATGACGGTGCTGCTGATGATGATGATGGTGATGATGATGATGAGGATGATGATGAGGAAGATGATGATGATGATGACGATGATGATGATGATGATGAGGATGATGATGATGAGGATGATGATGATGATGATGATAGTTATGTTACCAATGATAATAGTGATAAAAGTACCATCTCGTTAGGTACGCTTAACGTGTGTGGTTTAAAAAGAAAAGTTATGTACCCTGACTTTATTGATTGTATCTCACACTATGATATGTTTTGTGTGACAGAAACAAAAATTAACGAACATGACGATATTGCCATCCCAAACTACACATTTTTGTCAAAACCAAGAAAACAAAAATATAAAAGGAAAAGTGGCGGTATCGGCGTTTTCGTTGAAACTTCATTATGTCATTATGTTGAACCTGTAGTATCCGAATCTGAATATATCCTATGGTTGAAACTGTCCAAATCCCTATTTCATGTCGAAGAAGACATTATATTGGGTGTAGTCTATATTCCACCAGAAAGTTCAAATTTCTTTAACATCGACGAGTATGGATATCTCGATTCGGAAATTACGGCCATGTGCAATTCTAACAAATATGTATTTCTCACGGGAGACACTAACAGTCGAACAGGGACCCTGGCAGACTATGTTTCAGTGGACCCATTTTTAGCTGAGCATTTTGAATTTGACAAGGACACATTAGATTTTTATAACGCTATTTTGAACCTAAATAACTTTAGCTTGTCAATTAACAGAAAATCTACTGACCCCAGAACGAATAATCATGGGTATCTGCTAATTGACGCATGTAAAAATAATAATTTAATAATTCTGAATGGACGTTTTGGTAAAGACAGAGACGTGGGAAAATGCACTTTCCGAAATGTATCCTTAATCGACTACACCTTGTGTTCTATTAATAGCATAAACTTGTTAAACGATTTTGAAGTAATCGATACTGACCCGCTTTTCTCAGACGGCCATGCACTTTTATCTATGTCCTTAAAAACCGATATGTACTCTGGAAACATAAGCAACGAACTGCCTATATATGAGAAAACAGTAAAACCGAAATGGGATGACGGGAAAAAGCAGTCATTTTCAGACAACCTAGACCGAACCAAAGTACAGCATCTCCACAACCTACTGTCCTCAAATGATACTATTATAGACCAACATGTAGTAGACAATATCACCGAATCCATTGGTCAATTATTTTATGAAACGGCAAAAATAACGTTTGGTCTTAGAAAAATTCGAAAAACTAGTGTCGTTAAAAACAACACATCCGATAAGCCTTGGTTCGGCCATAAATGTCGCAATGCACGTATTAAGTACAACTTGGCACGTAAACAATACCATAAACATAACAATGAAAATAATAAAGCAACATTCAAACTGTCCAGTAAATATTACAAGAAAATAATGAATACCTTTATAAACAAATACAAATACGACCAACAGCATACACTAAGAAACCTTAATTCCAAACAACCGAAAGAATATTGGCGTTACCTCAATAGAATGAAGCCGAGATCTTCCAATAAAACGCCACCGTTAAATGATTTATTCGATTATTTCAAAAATATAAACACAAAACTCCCTGATAATGATGAAGGCAACTATATACCGGTTTTCAATATAGTGGACGACAATCCAATTTTAAACGCTCCAATTACACCTGATGAAATTTTAAAAAATATTTCTAATCTTAAAAATTCTAAAGCTTCTGCCAACGACCAAATAATAAATGAATATATAAAAAATACGCAAGAAGTGATGTTACCCATATACACTAAATTATTCAATATCATATTCGATTCAGGTTATCTCCCAACAAGTTGGCTGGAAGGCATTATCAAACCTATTTTCAAAAACAAAGGCGATCCACTCAGTCCTGAAAATTACCGCCCAATCACTATACTCAGCTGTTTTGGCAAATTATTCACGTCTGTCCTTAACGGACGAATCAACGCTTTCTTACATGAAAATGGGGTTTTATCTGAAAATCAGGCAGGGTTTAGAGCCAAGTATGCTACTACTGACCATATATTTACTTTACATAAGTTAGTCGAAATGCTACGTTCACAGAAAAAGAAATTGTTCTGTTGCTTTGTTGATTTTGCACAGGCGTTCGATTCCATATGGCGAATAGCCTGTGGCGCAAATTATTAAATACAGAAATTAAGGGAAAGCTGTTTCAAGTTATATTTAACATGTATCAAAATATTAAATCATGTGTGTCCATTGATAATGAATCGTCAGCCTTTTTTGTAAGTCAATGCGGCGTCCGTCAAGGTGAAAATTTATCGCCGATTTTATTTTCTATTTTTTTAAACGACTTAGAAGAATATTTGTTAAATGCTGATCTAGAGGGAATTTCTGTTAACACTCAGGCCGATGTTTATATAAAAATAATGTTACTGTTATATGCAGACGATACTATTATCCTCTCTGACAACCCTACTAGTTTCCAATCATGCCTCCAACTTTTTTATGAATATTGCGAAACATGGAAATTGAATATAAATACGAGCAAAACAAAGATTATTGTATTCGGTGCTCGCAATACGGCGCGATTCTCATTTAAACTCGGACCAGATGAAATAGAACTCACAAACAAGTATAAATATCTAGGCGTCATATTCTCTAGCTCTGGAAGAGCTTCCTTAATACACGAAAACATCTTGTTGAACAAGCCAAAAAAGCAATGTTTTTACTTTACAGACGAATTAATAATTTAGACCTCCCCTTAGATCTCCAACTAAAATTATTTGACCATACAATATTATCGATCTTAACATATGCTTGCGAAGTCTGGGGATTCGAACATTTAGACATCATAGAACGTATTCATACAGATTTTTTGAAAAGAATTACAAATAGCAAAAAAAGCACTCCCTCGTATATGTTGTATGCAGAACTAGGTAGACATCCAATTGCTATAACTATACAAACCCGTATGATAAAATTCTGGAACAAACTTATCATTGGAAGCCAATCAAAGCTAAGTTTCCTCTGCTACAAATCAATGGATAACACTGAAAATTACGAATATAAGTGGTTAAAACACATCAAATCCATTCTCAATAAAACCGGCAATTCAGATATATGGACAAACCGCAATAATTTACAACATAGTAGCATTCACCTCTCAATTAAACAAACGCTAGTTGACCAGTTTACACAATCTTGGAGATCAGACTTACAAAATTCGTCGAAAGGGAAAAACTACAACCTTTTTAAAGATGACCTAGCATTCGAAAAATATCTTAAATTACCAAGAAGCAATTATATTTATTTATTTAAATTCCGTACGACTAACCATAGGTTCCCCGTTGAAACTGGCAGATTTACTAACACTGCGTATAACCTCAGACGTTGTACACTATGCGATTCCGACATAGGTGACGAATTCCACTACTTATTAAAATGTCCACATTTTGATCAAATGCGCAAACATTACATACCGCGTTATTTCTATCAGCACACGAATGTCATTAAATACAAGGAGCTTTTAACCCATCCCGCAGTCAAAGTCCAAAAAAAACTAAGTGTCTTCGTCAGAATTCTTTTACAAAATGCCAAGTAACGTCGTACATGAGACGTATTTTATTGATAATGCTTTCCCCCTTCACATTTAACATATGTACTGATCCTTGTATACAGTTTAGTTGTACCATTTGTATGTATGTAATGTACCTTTCTCTCTTGTTGTAACCCATGTTACCTGAGATTGTATATAATAAAAGATTTGTTCTGTTCTGTTCTGTTCTTCACCATATCCATAGAATACATAGATCCGTATAAATCGATAAACCCCGCCCACCATTATCCAAGCTCAATTTTGGCCACAAACATTACCGTGTGTTCTATTGTATAAAATGTTTGTTTGTGTGTGTGTGTGTGTGTGTGTAGTTCTAAGGTTTATAGTCCGTCCGTCAACGAACACGTCAAAGTAAACCTGACGCAATGTTTGTTTGTGGGACAGCATGTGCTTTATGTAACGGGGTAAATACCTCATGTGATTTTAATTGGTCAACTGGCATGGTCAGATATAGGTTTGATTGACAGAGCAGATCTATGCATGGTTAATTGTTGCCACGGAGTGCGCTTGCTCTTAAAATAACGACAATAACGCTCTGATAGTGTGACTTAAAATGACGAAACCCGCCTAGAGGCGTGAGTGTGTGATGGGGGTTGGGGTGGGGTGTGTGATGGGAGTTGGGGTGGGGTGTGAGGGTACTTGTTAAAGTATCAGGTATACACTGTTGTTTGCGTATGTATTATTTCAGCTTAAGATGATACTGACATCGCATACTGCATTGCAGCCAATTTCCCTTTGAATCGTACCAGGGCTTTATATTTAATTATCAGCCCAGATCGTACTGATACCCAAAATAACGTTTTTAACAGACGTAAACAAATAATGTCAGAATTATATACTATATAATTTGATTACATTTCCTAATGTGAACAGCCTGATTCGTGTTCAATACATTTCATTAAAGAAACTAACCCGCCAAATAACGGCAAAATTACAAAATCGCTTATCGAAACTCCATCGTAGCTATGCGCAGGCCCTATAGGCACGGGTCTTATCTCATTTCAATTCTATAATAAGTAATATCAAACACAACAATAGTGTATTTGCAATACAGTGTATTTTTATTCAAATATGCCACCCAGTTTTATATCAAGTAAACAGTATTATATACCAACGGATATCCGCTCTTGGAATGTCTTTTACCGGTTTAGGGCTCATTCGTTTTAGTTTCAAGTCCATTAAAAAAAGCAAATAAACTGCTTAACCAGAACAGTAGGAATGGTTTATGACAAACAATAATATACTGTCAAATTGTTCTCGAGCATAACATTTCGAAAGACGTTATATCGGATGAAAATGTATTACTCAGCCAATAGTAATAATTATCATAATGATTTTAAATCTATTTCATTTTAAGGAAAACAGCAAACAAAAAAGGCGTGCTACCTACGTATTCCTAATTATTTTAGATCGAAAATAGACTATCTGACTAAAATCTTACTAAAACTCGCCCTATCCTGTTTTCAGCATCTATATAACTTAAAATAAGTGCGTATTTGATGTTTCCCCACGCATATAATAATGATCCTTAATGCTTCATAAACACAGTTTTCCTCTTAAAAAACCAACCCTTAACATGTTAAATTATACAATTTAAAAGTACATTAAATGTAATTGAATTGAATTGGGGTTTTAAGGCGCACCAACACATGAAAGGTTATATGGCGCCTAACAGGAATGAACATGCCAGGCTCATTCTCCATGTACGTCGAGATAAAATATGGAGAACTGGCCTAGAACCTTCTCACCCTGAACTGCAGAGTTGCTTCAAGTTCTATTGTAGATACTCCATTTACGCTGGAGCCACGTTATTGTTTTTCTGCCACTGCTCTAGCGATATGAGCGAGATGGCACCTGAAACAATGCAGGGGTCATGATGAATAAACTTGCTCCTTTGGTGATCAAATGATAAATGGGCCTGCACATTAAATTTAACCTTGCTACGCCCCAGCGGGTGTTCAGGTCATATTATACTGTAAATGTGCCGATTAAAATTATAGGTTTATTCACGGGTTCTTAAAATACCCGTGATTGAATATGTGTAAATTACATTCGGCGCTACAGTTTTGGGGTTTTGTCTGGCTGGTTAAAGCCGTTTATATTATGTCGATAGAGTCTGGATTCTCAAAATATGTAAGTTATATATTTATATATATATAATTTTATATATATATATATATATACCTCGTCGTCTATAGGTTTTGAAACAGTGTACATTATGTTGTAAAATTTGCCTGTTGATGGCGTGATAGGGATTTTAAAGAAAAGCTTCGTAATATTTATGGGAGATACAATCAATAATTTTATTTGAATGTAACAATTCGGCCGAACACGTTCTTTTTTATGCTGAAGAAACCTTTAATGTTTTGTCTATTCTGACCATTCTTACCATTGTAATCACATATATAATATAATTTATTATACATATAATTTATGATATATACGATTATAGTGTGGCTAAGAAACTGTTTGAAACGATAATAGCCTTTCTTTAGTATATAAACAACGCATTATACAATAACGTTTTACTACCAGTTTCTGCATAGTACTTTGATATGGTAGAAATTTTGAACTTTTAGGCCATTTGAAAATGCGTGACCATTTTGAAATAAGGTGAAAATGAAGTGGCTCAGGTTCTTAGCATGATCAGGACATTCTAGAGGATCATTCTGCCAACTTTCATGCTTGTATCACAATTTGAACTATTTTGCCAAATATATCAGTTATTTCCTCCGCTATTAGCTGTCAGTAATCTACAGGAAGTATTTATTTTTGCCTGGAGTGTCTGATTCGTTAAGCGCCGTTATTGCTACTTAAGGAGTCTAAAGGATTAAAAGCTTTGAATATATTAATTGCACATGTAAAAAAATACAATTTCAAACCAAAAGCATTTTGTCAATTATTTGATGCTTTCGTTGATTCTATATTAAGCCAGGCGCGTAGCGTGCCATACTCATTTACTCACGTGAGTAAACTTTTCAAACGAAGGCTCAAAAAATAAAAACTCGAAAAACTCGAAAAAACGCAATAAAAAGGTGAGCCTAAGAGGGGGTACATGCTGACCCTTAAATGCACCCCCCCCCACCCCCACCCCCGCACCTACCGCCGTGAGTAATTGAGGTTTTGGTCACGCTACGCCCCTGTAAGCTATGGATCAGAAATTTGGGGTTTTACAAAGTCAAAGGAGATCGAAAGAATACATGTGTTGTAAATACTTGTTAAGAGTTAAAACTTCTACTAGTAATGCCGGTATTTATGGAGGACTATGTAGATACCCACTGCATATTTTAAGGTATGTAAAAACAATAAAGTATTGGAGTAAGGTGGTCGATTAAAAAAACATTTTAATATAAACTTTTTATAAAGATGCTTTGAGAGATTGTGAAAGAGGAATGAAGAATTGGGCCAGAAATGTTAAAACCATTCTAATTGACTGTGGCTATAATTATGTTTGGAACGACCCAACTTGTACTGATATGAAAATGTTTCATTTATTGATTAAACAAAAACTAATAGATTGTTTTGTTCAAAAGTGGAACACTGATGTTGAAAATAATCGAGTTTTATGTTTGTATAGACATTTTAAAACCTCATTCTCATATGAAGTGTATCTACACTTAACAAAATTCCTAATCGGTCAGTTTATATTGTATTACTATTTTTATAATAATGCATGTATTAACACGAAATTTCACATATCGATATTTGAATAGGTACTGCAGCTAATTATTGATTTTTTTCTGGCCGGCTCCTGTCAAATTAAGCGTGTTAGGCGTGTTGACCAATATAGCACATGTTGCACGTGCAGTTCATGGACACCAATATGCACGTGTTCATGTACATTTTTTGTCATTGCTGATGATTTTCCTACTTGAAAAACACATACCATGGCGAGAATGACACAAGAGGAACGCGGCCGAGCTGTCGGAATGTTACAGGCTGGAACACCTTTACGACAGGTGAGTTTTATTTTTTGAAATTTCAAAAGAATATCGATATAATTTATTTGTAGCTATTATTTTGGTGGCTATTTCCGTTTTTAACTTTATTTCAGGTGGCAAGAACCTTCAATCGGCGGCTATCCACCATCCAAGCTCTTTGGGCGAAATCAACCAAACCGGAAGTGTCGCTGATCGACCCCGACGGTTCAAACAGAGGTTGACAACACAACGGCAGGACAGATACATGATCGTATCACATCTCCGTGATCGTTTTCTACCAGTTACAACGACATCTAGGTATACTAGGGGGACTCATGGACGTCATGTATCAACTCAAACCGTACGAAACCGGTTACGTGACGTCGGAATTCGATGCCGTCGACCTCGGAAAGGTCCTATCTTAACGAGGAGACACCGTCAAGCTCGCTTAGCTTGGGCTAGGCGACATTTACGGTTCACCAGGGCCGACTGGGCGAATGTTCTTTTCGTCGACGAGACAAGGATTACATTGCGTTTTGCCGACGGCCGCAAACGCATTTATCGCCGGCGTGGTGAGAGAAACAGCGCCAATTGTGTTCTTGAAGCGGACCAGTTCGGGGGAGGATCCATTATGATATGGGCGGGCATTTCGATGTACACCAAAACACCGATCGTGTCCATACAAGGCAACATGAATGCACGACGATATCAGACGGACATCATTCAACCTGTCCTTATATCACACATTGCTGCAAACCGTGGTATGCAACTCGTCTAAGACAAGCTCCGTGCCATGTCGCCAGAGCAACATTGGCAGTGTTACAGGCCAATAACATACGAGTCATCCATTTTCCTGCTAACACTCCTGACCTAAACCCAATCGAGCGTGTCTGGGACTTATTAAAACGAAAGGTACGGGCCCATCCTCAGCAGCTGAATCTACGGGAATTGGAGCGTGACGTCAACCGCGTTTGGCGAAATATCCGTCAACAGTATCTTCACAGATACATTGTATGAATGAGGAGTGGTTGTCGAGCCGTGATTGCTGCCGGTGGAGGGCATACACGCTATTAACATACTACAGACGTCAATTAACACGATTTTGTGACTTTTGAATTACCGGGTCGCCTTATTCATTCCTGCAGAAAATGTCAACTCTTTATTTGTTTGAAATTAAATTTTGTTTGTTGATTTGTAATGAATTTCGCTTTCTTATGCGATCAATAAATTCACGAAATTGAATTTATTCTTTTTTTTAATTACAATTTATTGAGGTGACCGATTAGGAATTTTGTTGAGTGTAGATATATTGCCATTGAAATTAAGAACTGCCATGTCGAGGTTAAGATTATCCTCCCACAGACTTAGAATTGAAACTGGCAGATATTCATAAAATAGAACTGATAGAAATCAAAGATAGTGTACATTTAACAGATAATGTATGGTGCTGAGGTCCATATGCAAGTTTATGGACTGCCCAGTCCATAAACTTCATATGGACCGAAGCACCATTCATTATTTGTTATATTATACCGAATCTGACCAACAAATTAAATCAATACGTTTTATGATTTATTTTGACATCGTTTTTTTCACACGTCCGTTAATATAGCTATCGGACCGGGCGCCCGGTCAATATGCAACTTTATGGACCGGATGACGTCACATTAAACAAAGAGTGGAATATGCAAATGAGGTATAATATTGTGTAATAGTACCGACTTAGTAGATCAATATCATTTTATTTTAGTTTGTCCTTTGTACGAACAATAACATAAGCTATATGTTAAACAATATTATTACAGACATCCAAGTGTTTTTAAATATGTATTCAGCTGATGCAGTCTTCAAGCCAGCAAGAGCTTTTTAGGTTATTTAGGTTTGTTAGGTAAGCGTTTATAATACTGCATGGTACAATGAGTAAAAATGGTATGTTCATCCTCACTGGACATAACATGTAAACTATTAAAAACTTAAAATAGTAATATGAAACAATGTAATAGTAATAGTTAAATCATTATAACAGGGTAAATACGTGCGCCAGAGCAAATATGTGACATTTTGGGCGTCAGAGTGAATGGGTGAGTTGTGTGAGTTGTATAGTATGTATGAATTGTGATTTGTCCTTTTTCATTGTTTAATGTAAACATGTATTTATATGACGCGAAACATTTGTTTAAGTCGTGCATAAAGAATATGTTCTGTTCTGTTCTGTTCTGTTCTAATACAAATGCATTAAATTCTCAGCTATTATAGGGGTTGTATTGGGTTACAGTGTATTTCAATTTTAGTGTGGCATCGGGTGACCTTTATCCACGCATGCAGCTGTAAATAGAAAATATTCCCTACATGCATTTGTAAAACGAATATAATCAAGACATGTACGATAGCACCTGCACCAGAACAAACACTAAGTGGCATGTGATATGGGATCGATTATGTATCTCGTTGGTTGCTTTATAAAGCAAGTGTTGTAAGAAACGGCTTCTAGCACGAGACGTCGCTAAAAATCGCAAGTGATTTAGGTAAATGTGCAACGAGGGAATTCTCCATTTGGTGTAAGCTCAGACTAATTGGGAACTGCATAGAAAGGAAAAACAGTGGGAAGGGAGTCACTAGTTTTGGGAAGTTGTATACGATGAGGAATAATGAAACAATTTTCATTGTTTACGACCAATAACATGGTTGTACTGATTTATAAGAAGCACTTTTAAAAACGAGTGAAACCTCTTCACGTATATATCATGTATCGTGCCCTCTGCGGCTGACACTGTTGCTCAATAAAGAACGCATGATTCATTTACAATAGAAGTGTTAAATTTGAAAACACGTCTGTAAATTATCGTCAGGCTGCTGCCACTGGTTTAAAGTTTATGGACTGGACACGAACAATTCGTCCGGACGTACATACCGACCTAGCGCAACTCTATAGTTGCACGGGTTCACCAGTAAGGGACAAAAGGAAAATGGTCCTATATTTGGGTTTACATTTTCAAATATGTATACTGAAAGGAAGGGGTTTGGATGTTAGGGATTCGGTGCGTATGGGAGTGGTTATTAAACCCTTTGAGAATGATAAAATGGGAATTATTTCGTCAATTTAGGCAACCTTTTTTTTTCTAACAATACATTGTTATAATATCAATGTATAACAAGAGGTCAATGACCTTGAAGATCTACTGATAGGTTTTTTATAGCTAGATCAGCATTCCTTTGAAGTTTCATGAAAATCCGTCAAGTAGTTTCAGAGGAGTAGTCGCTACACGTTTTCATTATATAACTCTATGTAAACAAAGATGGCCACTGGCGGCCATGTTGAACGTCAAATCAAAATAATTTTTGACAAGGATCAACATCATGTTATACTGATCATTTTAAAAAAAAGTCCCATATTATCAATATCACTTACAGTTTTCAAGAAGTAGTCGCTACAAACTTGTATTTTGAAAATCTATTTTTAGCCATGGTGGCCATCTTGAATTTCCGGCCGCTCTGAAATTTTTCTAGGATCAATAAGACATCAAGAGCAACATTCTTGTGAAGTTTAATGAAAATCCGTCAAGTAGTTACAGAGGAGTAGTCGCTGCAAGTGTTTACTAGATAACTCTATGTAAACAAAGATGGCCGCTGACAGCCATTAACATCGAATCAAAACGATTTTCGACAAGAACCAACACCATGTCATGCTGATCATTTTAGAAAAGTCCCATATCAGTATCACTTAGAGTTTTCAAGAAGTAGTCGCTACAAACTTGTTTTTTTTAAATCTATTTTTAGATTTGGCGGCCATCTTGGATTTCACATCAACATAATTTTTTGCTAGGATCAACTAGACTTCATGGGCAACATTTCTGTAAAATTTCATGAAAATTCATTCAGTAGTTTCAGAGGAGTAGTCGCTACAAAAAAAAAGTTTACGGACAGACGGACGACGGACACCGCACCACGGCATAAGCTCTGCTGATCTCTGATCAGTAGAGCTAAAAACTGAAATAATCAACAATTAACAGTTATTTTAGTAATTATACACGTTTGTCATCTCAGAAGACGGTGCGGGGTTCGGGTTCAGGAGTGGTTTTCACAAAAGGACGGACAGGCTAATTCAACCTAAGGGACCATGGGGGTTCTAGCCTAACCGGCGCAAATGTATTTCTTTGATTTGTCCATGGGCAAGACGCTTATTTACTGAGGACCAACTAGCCATAGAGCAACGTTCCTGAAGTTTCAGGAAAGTAGTAGCCACAAAACTGTCCTTAACAATCTTTCTTTTTTTTACCTGTGGCACGATCCTGGATGTACAGTCACCCTGGATTCTAATAAGGACCAGCTACACATCTAAAGCAATATTACTGTATAGTTTTATGAACATTATCTCATAGTTTCAGAGAAGAGTCGGCACAAAAGTGTCTTTTGAAATCAGTCGTTAGGGTTGGCGGCCAGCTTGGATTTTCGGTTGACCTAAAATTTACTTAGGACTAACTACACACCAAGGAGCAACATTCCTATAAAGTTACATAAAAGCAATCAAGAAGTTTCAGAATAGTCACCACGAAAAAACAAAAACAAACGGACGGACGGGTGGGCATTTTCAGTATAGTTTTCTCATGTATATATACTTTTTGTAAAAACCACAACATCTTCTAAAACGACCCACATTTCCCGCGGCTGTTAATAGCATGTATGAATACTGTGAATTATGAAAGTTAAAATTAGAAATAAACCTGTATTTTATTACAATAATTACCTCCTGGAAGTTGTTGATGCTTTTAGTTATTTGGTTATTAGGTTTAATTATAGTGGTAAATTTAATAAGACCAAAAAACATCTTACTGCTCAAGCAAGAAAATCTATGTTTGCTGTTATGTTGAAAATACGAAAACTAAATCTTCAAATCGACATTCAATTACAACTTTTTGATAGCCTGGTATCACCCATTTTACTGTATGGGTCTGAGGTCTGGGACTTTGAGAACAATGCTATAATAACACAATTTCAGTTGAAGTTTTGTAAGTTAACTCTTAAATTAAAACAATCTTCCCCGAGTGTTACGGTTCTTGGAGAATTAGGTGTTTTTCCCATAGAAGTCAAAATATATTCTAGAATGCTAACCTTTTGGAGTAAAATAGTAACTGGCAACCTGACAAGATTTGTTCAGTTTTATACAAAATTATATACAGCCTGTATATTAAAGGATATCTATCATTGTCCTTGGAATGAAGGGTAAATCCTTTCTTGACAATATAGGTTGTTCTGAGAACTGGATTTCTCAAACTATGGCAAATCTAGATATATTTAAAAAATAAAGTAAACACAATGTTAAACGACCAATTGTATCAGTCATGGAATAGCAGTTTAAACGATTCTGTAAAATGTCTTGATTATAGATTGTATAAGTTAGAATTTAAATTAGTAAGCTATATTCCTTGGTGCTTATCACAACAGTTATGTAGATTTAGATGTTTGAATAGTAAACTTCCTATTGAAAAAGGACGCTTTCATAATACTGATAGACATAATAGACTATGTATACTGTGTGATAAAAATGAGATTGGTGACGAATTTCATTATCTTTTCAACTGTATTTTTTTCAAAACTCAAAAAAACATAGATCCCATTTATTATAGTAACCCAAACGTTCTAAAATACGGATAGAACTACTTTGATAAAATTATCAAGTTTTATTTAATCAATTATGCTGCAATTTAAATGAACAATCTTCCTTAATACATTCCTCTCATTCTTACGAATTAGAATAGCTATTATGTATTTGTATTGTGTTTTCAAACCAATTTGTAGTTTTATGTGTTTTATTTGTATTTATGTTTTTTACCATGCTGTTGTATGTTCATTTCTAGTTTTTCGTTAACTCTTATGCCCATATGGCTTTAAAATAAACTTGTAAACATGTTAACTTGTTATTCAGTGTTACAACTCAAACCCTAAACCCTAGCCCCACCAACAGCAATGTCAATCCCATGAGATATTCGACATTACATACTTAGTATTTCATCTCAATAATGCAATTAACAGTGGAGACCGGATGTGATCTATATTTCGTCCGACCCAAAATCCGAACATCCTGCACGAAAGAAGCCAGGTACGCATGTCGTTGCGCAGACATGACGTGACCTATATTTCATCCAAAGTAGGTCACCGCGACCCGAAAAAAGGAACATTCTGGTGAAGTTCGGTAAAAACCCTGCAAGAAAGGAGCAAGAGGCGCATGTAATAGCGGTTACTGGACGTGACCTATGTTTCATTGAAAGTAGGTCCACAGCTACCCGAAATTCTGCACATGACGTTAGATGCATATGATCATTCTGGTGGAGTTTGGTGAAAATCCTGCAAGAAAGAAGCAAGATACACAGGTTGTAGCATGTAGCGGAAACCGGACATGACCTGTATTTTGTCCAAAGTAGGTCAAAGTGAACCAAAATTGTGCACATAATGTTAGATGCATATAAGCATAGGCATATATACATGTATGTATTTATATCCATGATATGAGGAACATTCTGGGTGAGTTTGGCAATGAAGTTTGGCAATGAAGTTTGGTGAAAATCCTGAAAGAAACAAGATACGCATGTGTAGCGGAGACCGTACGTGACCTATATTCGTGGAAAGTATTTACAGTTACAGAGATCAGAAATTCTGCACATGATCATACATTATGTTAGATGCATATAAGGAACATTCTGGTTAAAAATGGGCATACACTTAAACATGGCTTGGCCTAACTAGCCTGGCCTCATTGGCCTGGCCTGGCCTGGCCTGGCCTAAAACTTGTTTACCTTAATTGTTATTGTTCCAGGTCATGTCCTTAGTCAGGTTTGATTGACCAACTTCACAATGAGGGGCATTCACAAAGGTCTAAACTTCAGATAACTATAATTGATTGCATTGAATTAGCATTGATTATGATATGTCAATGACATTAATCATGAGAAACGTGTAGAAGGAAGTAACATAAACTTGTGCAAATGGGAATACAATAATATATAAGGATGATATGAATAATAAAATAAATTAATGTTTGAAATTGATAATACGATTGAGTGATTGATAAATGAATGGCAGGATATACAACAATATATTAATGCAATGATAATGATTCAATAAATAAGTTAAGGATATGTTGGTACAATGATTTTGGAAGGGTGAATGGTGGATGAATGGTAAATAAAATTGAATAGGTAGTGGGTTAATGGATAGGTGGATGGATGGTTGAAACGGTGAGTGGTTCCATTTTGGTAGGGTGGATATGTGGATGGGTTGTTGGACGGTAGGGTGTGTAGTGTAATATATGTAGTATTTGATTGCATATATTACCTAAGGGGTCGATAATACATATTTTTTATTGTATATGTAATGGGATTATATCATGGATATAATGATTGATGTATATAGATGGGCAGATTAAGAGACCACTAATGGGACAAGCAAAGTTGGTCTCTTAATACAGGTGCATTTTCAATATAAAAAACCCAATACACTTGGGACTCAAATGGTGTATAGTCTAAGAGCAGGTGGTATTTTAATAGAGGCGGTATTCGCATTCAAATGCTATATAATTATGATAGCAACTGATATCAATTGATGTTGGTTGATAATTATGATCCTTTTTGTTTCGCTTTATATTTGTTTTCCCCAACCACATTGATTACGCGAAAACTATAAGAGCTATCAGGTCAAACCTTAGCATAGCTGTCCTTTTACCTCAAATATGGGCATTTTTATATTCTGACATTAAAAACTGAATTTCAAGGTTACCTTATCTAAAATCTTTGAAAATGATCCTTCGGTCACAATTTTCAAGATGCACAACTCATTTTACAAAATTTGGTTAGTTTGGCCTTCATTGTTTAGACATCAATGTAAATTGTGTGAACCATATTTGAAAATAAGATTCTTTAAAGATAGAAACTTGAAACGTGGGATATAATGATCTTTGTGTCTTATTTGAATAGATTTTCACATGACCAAGACATGTTTAAAAGTGGTAATAACCGTCGGTTTATGCAAAATGTTTGTGGCAAATGTTAAACAGCATATGAAAGTTAGAATACTAGTCGACCTTAAAACGAAGGTCAATATTAGATAGCTGTGATTTGCTTGAAGAGCGTTAAAAAGCAGAAAATGTTTAAGTGTTTAAAAGCGTGTCCTGTTGCTATCGTATTGCTTTACCATATAACTATTTGACCGGATAATAATCACCTTGTAAAACTAAATGTAGTTCAAGGTGATGGGACATTAATGGGTTCTGTCTGGTCAGATCAGGGTCAGCTCCCTAGAATTGTAAACAAGTTACAATAATGAATGATTGCTGGGATCCATCAAACCACTATTAAATCCGAGTTCTTTAATATTATAAATCATGTACATTTAAACTTTATTTCAGAGTGATTTTGCATATATTGTTTTCTTTCTAAAATTATGGAATCTTTAATTAAATAACTGTTGAGGGGAAAATGATATCATTTTATGTTGGGAGCAACTGTTGATTATAAGTCTTTGCAAAACATGTGACCTTTGGGGCGGGGCCAGGGTCACCACTTGAACAAACTTGATAGAATACCATAAGCTGATGCTACATGTAATATATGAGAGCTATGTGCCTTGTGGTTTCAGAGAAAACAACTGTTTTACCGGTAAGTTGTTAAAAAAAAAAAGTCTCTTTAAGCTAGAGAGATGTCTCTGTAAACTGGAAAGATGTCTCTTTAAGCTACAGAGATGTCCCTTTAAGCTAGAAAGATGTCTTTTTAAACTAGAGAGATGTCTCTTTAAACTAGAGAGATGTCTCTTTAAACTAGAGTGATTTCTCTTTAAACTAGAGAGATGTCTTTTTAAGCTACAGAGATGTCCCTTTAGGCTAGAAAGATGTCTCTTTAAACTAGAGAGATGTCTCTTTAACTAGAGAGATGTCGCTTTAAACTAGAGAGATGTCTCTTTAAACTAGAGTGATTTCTATTTAAACTAGAGATATGTCTCTTAAACTAGAGAGATGTCTCTTCAAACTAGAGAGATGTCTCTTTAAACTAGAGATATGTCTCTTTAAGCTAGAGATGTTCTTTTAAGCTAGAGAGATGTCTCTTTAAACTAGGAAGATGTCTCTTTAAACTAGAGAGATGTCTCTTTAAACTAGAAAGATGTCTCTTTAAGCTAAAGAGATGTCCCTTTAAGCTAGAGAGATATCCCTTTAAGCTAGAGAGATGTCTCTTTAAACTAGAGAGATGTCTCTTTAAGCTAGAGAGATGTCCCTTTAAGCTAGAGAGATTTCCCTTTATGCTAGAGAGATGTCTCTTTCACCTAGAGAGATGTCTATTTGAACTGGAAAGATGTCTCTTTAAGCTAGAGAGATGTCCCTTTAAGCTAGAGAGATGTCTCTTTTAAGTTAGAGAGATGTATCTTTAAGCTAGAGATGTCTTTTTAAGCTAGAGAGATGTCCCTTTAAGCTAGAGATATGTCTCTTTAAAGAGATTAAGGTTTTAAAGGAGCCAAATTATTAACACCAGATATCTCTGTAAGCTAGAGTGATAATAAATTAGTGTTTATTCCCAAACAAGATATCGGTAAGACAGAAGGATATAATTATATTTAATGTAGAAAGAAGACATCTTCTTACGTTAAAAGGATATATCTATAGCTTTAAGAGATATTTCTTTAAAATAGAGAGATATCTTTTAAACAATTACAGATATCTCTGTAAGCTAGAGAGGTATTTTTCTAGGCAGCAAGATATCTCTGTAAGATAAGGAGAAATCTTGTTTTGGAATAAATACTATTAAGTTGAGAACTTCTACAAATGTTTACCGACATTTTTTTTTATATATAATTGTTTGTATTTCTTTTAGAATGAAATATAAATTATGTGGAGCTAATACATACAGCCAAATATAATATTCAATGTGTCAGTAACTGAAATGTGTTGTTTCAACATGATAACTATCAAATTAATATTTCTGAACGACCCTCACAAGGTGTACAATTCCTAACATACTCCGTACAGCTGCATTGTCCCATGAGAGAGGTGCTAACCTTAATATGAGCCACTGACCGTGTAGAAATAACTTAAATGACCTTGGATACGCAAACATTAACCCAAGTTTTGAACCCATGACTCCTTGGCCTGACCTAAACTAGCCCCAAGGGATCAATTTATCTTAGGCCAGGCCAGGCCAGGACAGGCTTATGAGGCCAAGCCATGTTTCAGTGTATGCCTGAAAAATGTGCACATGATGTTAGATGCATATAAGGTACATTTTGGTGGAGTTTGGTAAAATTCCTGCAAGAAAGGAGCAAGATACCCATGTCGTAGTGTTGACCGGTAAGTCACAGCAATGTTGCAAATAATGTTAGATGCAAATAAGGAACATTCAGGAGAAGTTTGGTAAAACATCTTGCAAGAAAGGAGCAAGATATGCACGTCGTAGTGGAGACCGAATGTGACCTATATTTCGTCCAAAATATATCACAGCGACCCAAACTGTTGCATTTAATATTTAATGCATATAAGGAACATCCTGGTTGAGTTTGGTGAAAATCCTCAAGTAATAAATAAGATACAAATAAATGAAAGTCGGACAGACAGATAGACAAACGAACACCCGGATAACATTGTGCTCGCTATGTCGAGATCCATAAATAGGCTCCTCAACAGTATTTCGAGATCCGTAAACAGGCCCGATAATTGCTATGCAATACAATGTCCCCTACCGGTCATTGTGTGATAATTATATATTTTTTGAGGATAATTAATTTTCTCCTTAAAAATAAAGTGACACATGAACATGTAAATGCATAATGTTCTTTGCAACCGGAGGCCCCGGGTTCAATCCTTCGTGGTGCCACTGAGTTTCATCTGTGTGTTCTTGGGCAAGACACTTTCCCTTAGCCTCGTCCGTCGGATGGGGACGTAAACCGGGCGGTCCCGTGACTCCGAGCACGTTAAAGAACCATAGGAATCTATTCGATAATAAGAGTAGGGCACGGTTTCCGGATTCCTATGTATCCTTCCCCTCTCTCTGGGGCGGCTCTAAATAACCTATCCTCTGTTGATGAGCCGTTAAATAACATTCAATTCAATTCTATTTTAGTAGTAGTGACCTTCACCTTGTCCCCAGTGACCCCAAGCTTCATTGTCATATAAGCTACCTACCCATAAAGTTTCATTCCAATATCTCATTCCTAACTGAAGTTATTGAGGGAAAACTGTTTGTCTATTTTTAGTAACAGTGACCTTGACCCCAAAGGCAACCAAGGCTTTCTTTTCATATAAACTACCTACCCATAAAGTGTCAGTCCAATATCTCATTCCTAACTGAAGTTATTGAGGGGAAACCGTTTGTCTATTTTTAGTAACAGTGACCTTGACCCCAGTGATGCCAAATGCAATCCCCAGCTTCCTTTTCATATACGCTACCTACCCATAAAGTTGCATTCCAATCTGAAGTTACTGAGGGGAAACCGTTTTTCTGTTTTTAGTAACAGTGACCTTGACTCCAGTGATGCCAAATGCCATCCCAAGCTTCATTTTCATAAAAGCTACCTACCCATGAAGTTTCATTCCAATATTTCATTCCTAACTTAAGCTATTGAGCAGAAACTGTTTTTCCATTTCTAGTAGCAGTGACCTTTACCTTGATCCCAGTGACCCCAAATGCAATCCCAAGGTTCCTTTTCATATAAGCTAGCTACCTATAAAGCTTCATTCCAATATCTCATTCCTAACTGAAGTTATTGAGCAGAACGTTTTTTCTATTTTTAGTATCAATGTCCTTGACCTTGACCCCAGTGACACCAAATGCAATCCCAAGCTTCCTTTTCATATAAGCTACCTACTCATAATGTTTCAATCCAATATCTCATTTCTAACTGAAGTTATTGGGCAGAAATCGTTTTTCTATGTATTTAGTAACAGTGACCTTGACCCCAGTGACCACAAATGTAATCCCAAGCTTCCTTTTCATATAAGCTACCTACCTATAAAGCTTCATTCCAATATCTCATTCCTAAGTGAAGTTACTGAGTGGAAACTGTTTTTCTATTTCTAGTAGCAGTGACCTTGACCTTGATCCCAAATATAATCCAAGATTCCTTTTCATATAAGCCAGCTACCCATAAAGTGTCAGTCCAATATTTCATTCCTAACTGAAGTTACTGAGCGGAAACTGTTTTTTCTATTTTTAGTAACAGTGACCTTGACCCAGTGTCCACAAATGCCATCCCAAACTTCCTTTTCATATAAGCTACCCATAAAGTTTCATTCCAATATCTCATTCCTAACTGAAGTTATTGAGGCGAAACCGTTTATTTTTATTTTTAGTAAAAGTGACCTTGATCCCAGTGATGCCAAAATGCAATCCCAAGCTTCCTTTTCATAAAAGCTACCTATCAATATAACTTTCATTCCAATAGCTCATTCCTAACTAAAGTTACTGAGCGGAAACCGTTTTCTATTTTTAGCAGCAGTGACACTGACCCAGTGACCCAAATGCAATACCAAGCTTCCTTGTCATATCAGCTACCTACCCATAAAGTTTCATTCCAATATCTCATTCCTAACTAAAGTTACTGAGCAGAAACCGTTTCTATTTTTAGTAGCAGTGACCTTGACTCCAAATGCAATCCCAAGCTTCCTTTTCATATTTTTAGTAATACCCCAGTGACCCAAATGCAATCTAAATACTTTCTTCATATAAGCCAGCTACCCATAAAGTTTCATTCCAATATCTCATTCCTACCTGAAGTTACTGAGGGGAAAACATTTTCTATTTTTAGTAGCAGTGACCTTGACCCTAGTGACCCCAAATGCAATCCCAAGCTTCCTTTTCATATCAGCTAGCTACGCATAAAGCTTCATTCCTAAGTGAAGTTACTAAGCGAAAACTGTTTTTCTATTTTTAGGTGCAGTGACCTTGACCTTGATCCCAGTCACCCCAAATACAATCCCAAGCTTCCTTTTCGTATAAGCTAGATACCCATAAAGTTTCATTCATATCTCATTCCTAACTGAAGTTACTGAGCGGAAACCGTTTTTCTATTTTTAGTGAGTGACATAGACCCCAAATGCAAACCAAAGCTTCCTTTTCATATAAGCTTCATACCCACACAGTTTCATTCACATATCTCAGTCCTAACTAAAGTTATTGAGCAGAAAACATTTTTCTATTTTAAGTACAGTGACATTTGACCTTGACTCCAGTGACTCCAAATAAAAACCCAAGCTTACTTTTCATATAAGCTACCTACCTACCCATAAAGTTTCATTCCAATATCTCATTCCTAACTGAAGTTATTGAGCTGCAACCGTTTTCCTAATTTTAGTAACAGTGTCCTTGACCCCAGTGACCCCAAATGCAATCCCAAGCTTCCTTTTCATAAAGCTACCTATCCATAAAGTGTCAGTCCAATATCTCATTCCTAACTGAAGTTATTGAGGGGAAACCGTTTTTCTATTTTTAGTAACAGTGACCTTGACCCCAATGATACCAAATGCAATCCCAAGCTTCCGTTTCATAAAAGCTACCTACCCATAAGGTTTCATTCCAATATCTCATTCCTAACAGAAGTTATTGATCAGAAACTTTTTTCTATTTTTAGGAGCATTGACCTTGACCTTGATCCCAGTGACCCCCAAATGCAACCCCAAGCTTTCTTTTCATAAAAGACAGCTACCCATAAAGTTTTATTCCAATATCTCATTCCGAACTGATGTTACTGAGCGGAACCGGTTTTCTATTTGTAATAACAGTGACCGTGACCCCAGTGACACCAAATGCAATCCCAAGCTTCCTTTTCATATAAGCTACCTAACCATGTTTCATTCCAATATCTCATTTCTAACTGAAGTTATTGAGCAGAATTATTTTTCTATTTTTAGTAAGTGACCTTGATCCCAGTGATCCCAAATGCAATCCCAAGCGTTATTTTCATATAAGCTACCTAACCATAAAGTTTCATTCCAACATCTCATTCCTAACTGAAGTTACTGAGCGGGAAACTTCTTCCGTTTCATAAAAGCTACCTACCCATAATGTTTCATTCCAATATCTCATTCCTAACTGAAGTTAATGAGCAGAAACTTTCTATTTTTAGTAACAGTGACCTTGACCCCAGTGACCCAAATGCAATCCCAAGCGTTATTTTCATATAAGCTACCTAACCATAAAGTTTCATTCCAACATCTCATTCCTAACTGAAGTTACTGAGCGGGAAACTTCTTTCTATTTTTAGTAGCAGTTACCTTAACCCCAGTGAACCCAAATGCAATCCCAAGCTTCCTCGTCATATAAGCTACCTACCCGTAAAGTTTCATTTCTATATCTCATTCCTAACTGAAGTTATTGAGGGAAAACAGTTTTTCTATTTTTAGTAACAGTGACCTTGACCCCAAAGGCAATCCCATGCTTTCTTTTCATATAAGCCACCTACCCATAAAGTGTACGTCCAATATCTCATTCTTAACTGAAGTTATTGAGGGGAAACCGTTTTCTGTTTTTAGTAACAGTGACCTTGACCCCAGTGATGCCAAATGCAATCCCAAGCTTCATTTTCATAAAAGCTACCTACCCATGATGTAAAATTCCAATATCTCATTCCAACTGAAGCTATTGAGCAGAACGTTTTTTCTATTTTTTAGTATCAATGTCCTTGACCTTGACCCCAGTGACACCAAATGCAATCCCAAGCTTCCTTTTCATATAAGCTACCTACCCATAATGTTTCATTCCAATATCTCATTTCTAACTGAATTATTGTGCAGAAATCGTTTTTCTATATATTTAGTAACAGTGACCTTGACCCCAGTGACCATATATTTAATCCCAAGCTTCCTTTTCATATAAGCTACCTACCTATAAAGCTTCATTCCAATATCTCATTCCTAAGTGAAGTTACTGAGTGGAAACTGTTTTTTCTATTTTTAATAGCAGTGACCTTGACCTTGATACCAGTGATCCCAAATACAATACAAGCTTCCTTTCCATATAAGCTACCTACCCATAAAGTTTCATTCTAAGATCTCATTCCTAACTGAAGTTACTGAGCGGAAACCGTTTTTCTATTTTTAGTAACAGTGACCTTGACCCCAGTGATGCCAAAATGCAATCCCAAGCTTCCGTGTCATATAAGCTACCTACCCATAAAGTTTCATTCCAATATCTCATTCCTAACTAAAGTTACTGAGCAGAAACCGTTTCTATTTTTAGTAGCAGTTACCTTGACCCCAGTGAACCCAAATGCAATCCCAAGCTTCCTCGTCATATAAGCTACCTACCCGTAAAGTTTCATTTCTATATCTCATTCCTAACTGAAGTTATTGAGGGAAAACAGTTTTTCTATTTTTAGTAACAGTGACCTTGACCCCAAAGGCAATCCCATGCTTTCTTTTCATATAAGCTACCTACCCATAAAGTGTACGTCCAATATCTCATTCTTAACTGACGTTATTGAGGGGAAACCGATTTCTGTTTTTAGTAACAGTGACCTTGACCCCAGTGATGCCAAATGCAATCCCAAGCTTCATTTTCATAAAAGCTACCTACCCATGATGTAAAATTCCAATATCTCATTCCTAACTGAAGCTATTGAGCAGAACGTTTTTTCTATTTTTTAGTATCAATGTCCTTGACCTTGACCCCAGTGACACCAAATGCAATCCCAAGCTTCCTTTTCATATAAGCTACCTACCCATAATGTTTCATTCCAATATCTCATTTCTAACTGAATTATTGTGCAGAAATCGTTTTTCTATATATTTAGTAACAGTGACCTTGACCCCAGTGACCATATATTTAATCCCAAGCTTCCTTTTCATATAAGCTACCTACCTATAAAGCTTCATTCCAATATCTCATTCCTAAGTGAAGTTACTGAGTGGAAACTGTTTTTTCTATTTTTAATAGCAGTGACCTTGACCTTGATCCCAGTGACCCCAAATACAATACAAGCTTCCTTTCCATATAAGCTACCTACCCATAAAGTTTCATTCTAAGATCTCATTCCTAACTGAAGTTACTGAGTGGAAACCGTTTTTCTATTTTTAGTAACAGTGACCTTGACCCCAGTGATGCCAAAATGCAATCCCAAGCTTCCGTGTCATATAAGCTACCTACCCATAAAGTTTCATTCCAATATCTCATTCCTAACTAAAGTTACTGAGCAGAAACCGTTTCTATTTTTAGTAGCAGTGACCTTGACCCCAAATGCAATCCCAAGCTTCATTTTCATATTTTTAGTAATACCCCAGTGACCCAAATGCAATCTCAATACTTCCTTTTCATATAAGGTAGCTACCCGTAAAGTTTCATTCCAATATCTCATTCCTACCTAAAGTTACTGAGCGGAAACCATTTTCTATTTTTAGTAGCAGTGACCTTGACTCCAGTGACCCCCAAATGCAATCCCAAGCTTCCTTTTTATATCAGCTAGCTACGCATAAAGCTTCATAGCTACCTACCCATAAAGTTTCATTCCAATATCTCAGTCCTAACTGTAGTTATTGAGCAGAAAACATTTTTTCTATTTTTAGTAACAGTGACATTTTACCTTGACCCAGTGACCCCAAATAAAAACCCAAGCTTCCTTTTCATATAAGCTACCTACCTACCCATACATTTTCATTCCAATATCTCATTCCTAACTGAAGTTATTGAGCTGCAACTGTTTTCCTAATTTTAGTAACAGTGTCCTTGACCCCAATGACCCCAAATGCAATCCCAAGCTTCCTTTTCATAAAGCTACCTACCCATAAAGTGTCAGTCCAATATCTCATTCCTAACTGAAGTTATTGAGGGGAAACCGTTTTTTTATTTTTAATAACAGTGACCTTGACCTCAGTGATGCCAAATGCAATCCCAAGCTTCCTTTTCTTAAACGCTACCTACCCATAAAGTTTTATTCCAATATCTCATTCCAAACTAAAGTTATTGAGCGAAACCGTTTTCCTATTTTTAATAACAGTGACCTTGACCCCAGTGACACCAAGTGCAATCCCAAGCTTCCTTTTCATATAAGCTACCTAACCATGTTTCATTCCAATATCTCATTTCTAACTGAAGATATTGAGCAGATTTTTTTCTATTTTTAGTAAGTGACCTTGACCCCAGTGATCCCAAATGCAATCCCAAGCTTCCGTTTCATAAAAGCTACCTACCCATAATGTTTCATTCCAATATCTCATTCCTAACTGAAGTCATTGAGCAGAAACTTTCTATTTTTAGTAACAGTGACCTTGACCCCAGTGACCCAAATGCAATCCCAAGCTTCCTTTTCATATAAGCTACCTAACCATAAAGTTTCATTCCAACATCTCATTCCTAACAGAAGTTACTGAGCGGGAAACTGTTTTCTATTTTTAGTAGCAGTTACCTTGACCCCAGTGACCCCAAATGCAATCCCAGGCTTCCTTTTCATATAAGCTAGCTACCAATCAAGTTTCATTCCAATATCTCAATCCTAACTGAAGTTATTGAGCGGAACCATTTTTCTATTTTTAGTAACAGTGACCTTGACTCCAAATGCAATCCCAAGCTTCCTTTTCATATAAGCTACCTACCCATAAAGCTTCATTCCACTATCTCATTCCTAACTGAAGTTATTGAGCAGAAACTTTCTATTTTTAGTAACAGTGACCTTGATCCCAGTGACCCCAAATACAATACCAAGCTTCCTTTCATATAAGCTAGCTACCCATAAAGTTTCATTCATATCTCATTCCTAACTGAAGTAACTGAGCAGAAACCAAGCTTCCTTTTCATATAAACCCCAAAACTAGAATGTCGAATTAGGAGTTACCAACTCATAATTCATTTTACGCATATTCTATCACGGGTAGTTTAAGAACCTGTGAATAAATATAAACTTTAAAAGAAACTAACCCGCCAAATTACTCTGCAAAATCGTTGATCATAACTCTGTCCAGATGTTCAGGTCATATAATTATTATCTGTGCGGATTGAAAGTAAAGTTTAATTTACGGTTTTTAAAATACCCGTGATCACATAATTTTTATGCGTAAAATGAATTATGAGTTGGGAACTCTTAATTCGACGCTCCAGTTTTGGGGTTTGGCCTGGCTGGCCTGGCTGGTCAAAGCCGTTTATATTGTGTCTAAAGAGTTTGGATTCTCAAAATAGGTAAGTTTTATATATATATATATACCTTGTCAGTAGGTTTAGAAGCAGCGTACAAGTTATAAAATTCAGCTGTTGTTGACGGGATAGCTACTTTAATTGGCACATATACATTATTATATGACCTCAGAATTTCGATTAACGGTTCTGTAGCGTAATTTTGCTGTCAATTGGCGGGACAGTTTCTTAAAAGTTTCATGAAAATCGGTTATAAAACGTAGGAGTTAAGCTTGAGATTCGAAAAGCTTCACGGTCTCATTACTCCACCAAAAATCATTCGACCGGAAGAACGTCCGGACAATAAGTGATACTAGACATCATACTGATACTTCCTGTGAAGCTTCATGAAAATCAGATGAAAAATGAAGGAGTTACAAAGGTAAAAGATGAGTGAATTATGCGCACAACACACCTTCTTATCCTGATAAACATTTGTGTGTTGCCTCAAAGTCACAATCCCGCCAAAAAGCAAATTTGACAACAGATGTACACTGCTTCTAGACCTACTGACGATGAGGTATAAACATGTATTGACGATGAGGTATATACATGTATTGACGATGAGGTATATACATGTATTGACGATGAGGTATATACATGTATTGACGATGAGGTATATACATGTATTGACGATGAGGTATATACATGTACTGACGATGAGGTATATACATGTATTGACGATGAGGTATATACATGTATATAACTTACATATTTTGAGAATCTAAACTCTACAGAAAAAATATAAACGGCTTTAGCCAGCCAGATCAAAATACAAAACTGGAGAGGTTACCAACTCATAATTCATTTTTAATCGGCACATATACATTATTATATGACCTGAACCCCTGGACAGAGTTTTGAGCAACGGTTTTATAGTGCAGTTTTGCCGTTATTTGGCGGGTTAGTTCCTTTAAATACTTTTAAGATTTACTAGAGACAATTTTGGATGTATTTGATCTTTGACCTCGACCTTTTAGGTATGGACCCGATTCTTGCACACACCACCTTCTCATTGTGATTATCATTTGTGCCAAGTTTCGTGAAATTCCCTTCAGTACTTTCAAAGTTATGGCTGAGACACAACTTCCGACTCATTTGACCCTGACCTTTGGACAGCCTGATTAATGTGTGTCACACACCTCCTTGTGATTACAAGTTTTGTGAAGTTACATGAAATTCACTTTAGTATTTTCTAAGTTATGAATGAGACATGATTGTTTCGGACGGATGGACAAACAGACAGACAAACGGTGCGATACTATATGGTCCCTCACTTCAGGAGGAGAAAAAGGTACATACCAACGAGATTTGTTCAATAGCACCATAAAAAGCCTGAATTGTCCTAAAAGTCCAGCTTAAAAGTAGCCAAGTGTTGACCAAATATACTGTAAACCGGAAAGTGTTGTTGGATGTATAAATATAGGACACATATAGACATTTGTTTCACATATTTATTTCATTGCATTATCAAGTGACACTAAGATCAGGAATTAAAAGAGTTATTGCATGTAACAAGTTCTGTGGACAGATATGAAAACAATGGAAGATGACACACTGAACTACGGCAAAAATAACTGGAGTATAAATATGGTCCTATGATCCGTTGGCGTATACAGGCAGAATAATTGTTAGTTAGGCTCAATCAATCTGATGGCTTCACCATCACCATCATCTCCCAGAATCCAAATGTTTATGTAACAAAATGATTTTGTTATTTTCATTTAAGAATTTTAGATATATATCACAAGAGTATTCTCCCTTTTTAAAAAAATCACAACAGTATTCTCCCTTTTTAAAAAAGCTATGTCAGACAGAAATTCTGAAAAGTTCTTGCAAAAATCGAATGAAAATAGATTAAATAATAATTAAGGGCCATTAACTTTGCTGTTTTAGTCCGCCCTGGCTAGTTTTTGCATTTGTCCACACTTGAATTTAAATGAATACTACTGCTTTCGGGCCGATAAATTTCATCACATGCTATATGTAAGGACTTGCCAAGTCCTGTAAAATGTATGCCATCAAGATGGACATTTTGTTATTTGTTTTATAAAGTGAACAAGGCAAACAAAGACAAAGCGAAAGTACCGGACAATAATTCCACACAGATGCAATATTTTATCAGCACCGCATCTTTACGCCGTTTTCAGACAAATAAATACTAGACCACAGTAAAGTAAATGTATACACTTTACAATAACAAATGAAAATATGATGAACAGCGATATAAAAACTTGTGTGCTCAAAAACATCATCTATCCGAGAAAACAACTAGGACGAGCATGTATATCTGCAAAAAATGGTTGATGTTCTAAATGGAAATGAATGCATCTTACATTAGTACTAAGGATTACGCTGGATCTGGCAGCATTACAAGATGGATGTATTTATATTCTCCTAATTCTCTGTATTTTGATTCTGTTTTGCAATATGCATAAATACACAAGGCAATGACACCAAGGCTATAGTTTCTACTAGCAGCTGGGGTATAAGGTGGTGGGCAAGTATTCAGTTGTATGTGGCAAGAGAAACTACTCCTTCAATAAAGATCTTTTTAGTGAATCGTATAATATTATTGAAAAAAATCACGATACAAAACATAACCTTTCATAAAAGCCAATATATGTGATATAATGATGACATCTGTACATGTAGTGTCAATCACCTTTTTCCCGTATAAACAATATTTCCAAACACATGCAATAAACTCATAATCTTTGTGTCGGATACACGAGACGTATCCAACTATTCGTAACAATTGGTATTCTCAACCATTATTTACAACAACCATTGTTGAAATAATATCAATATGCCAAACACTTACTCTTATCAAGAATGATTTTGAATACCTCAAAGGGAAGCAACTTTAATGGAGCTAGTTGTGGGATGTGTTTAATGACGAGACCGTACACATGCAAGTGGCTCGCTCTGAAATGTGTATCGTGTATCAAAATAACAAATATTTTATGTTTTGGTCTTGCCCAAGTCTTTATCGTCTTGATCATCTAAGAAATGATGGACCATCATTACAGTTATTGTCTTCCCTCTGAGGTGTCCGTAACAATTTTCCATTTCCTCTGAGGTGTCCGTTACAATTCTCCATTCCCTCTGAGGTGTCCGTTACAATTTTCCATTCCCTCTGAGGTGTCAGTTACAATTCTCCATATAAGAGCAACTATTTTAGTGAAACAAGAGAGAGTGAGCAATAGTAAAGTAGTCAGAACATGTCTGAAAATAGAATAACTAATAGTACCATCTAATGTTTGTTCATAATGCTTTTTATTCAACTCAAATATACACTGTATCACATAAACCTTATCTAGCCAATAGTTGTGCATAATCATGCAGCATCCACATGGATATCACATACATAATATTGTATACAGCATCCACATGGATATCACATACATAATATTGTATACAACATCCACATGGATATCACATACATAATATTGTATACAGCATCCACATGGATATCACATACATAATATTGTATACAGCATCCACATGGATATCACATACATAATACTGTATACAGCATATGGATATCACATACATAATACTGTATACAGCATCCACATGGATATCGCATACATAATACTGTATACGGCATCCACATGGATATCACATGGATATCGCATACATAATACTGTATACGCAATCAACATGGATATCGCATACATAATATTGTATACGGCATCAACATGGATATCACATACATAATATTGTATACAGCATCAACATGGATATCACATACATAATATTGTATACAGCATCCACATGGATATCACATACATAATATTGTAAACAGCATCCACACGGATATCACATACATAATATTGTATACAGCATCAACATGGATATCACATACATAATATTGTATACAGCATCAACATGGAAATAACATACATAATATTGTATACGGCATCAACATGGATATCACATACATAATACTGTATACAGCATCCACATGGACATCACATACATAATATTGTATACAGCATCCACATGGATATCACATACATAATATTGTATACAGCATACTCTGTAGGCTAGAGGCTGTGGAGGACAGATCACTGTTAAAGGGGTTGATGCACTATTTTCAAACAAGGTTTATTTTAATGGGTTCCGACTAACTTGAAAACGCGTCTTTTTACCATATATGGCATATTGACAAAATGTGTTTTAAAGCAAAGAAAATCACTGTTAATGCAAAGCAAGAGGTCAATGACCTTGAAGCTCTACTGATAGGTTTTGATAGCTAGATCAGCATTCCTGTGAAATTTTATGAAATCTGTCAAGTAGTTTCAGAGGAGTAGTCGCTACAAGTTTTAACTATATAACTCTATGTAAACAAAGATAGCCGCTGGCAGCAGTGTTTAATGTTGAATCAAAATAATTTTCAACAAGGACCAACATCATGTCATGCTGATCATTTTAGAAAAAGTTTCATATCAATATCATTTATAGTTTTCAAGAAGTAGTTGCCCAAAAAATGTTAAAAATCTATTTTTAGCCATGGTGGCCATCTTGAATTTCAGTCCGACCTGAAATTTTGCAAGAATCAACTAGGCATCAAGAGCAACATTCCTGTCGAGTTCCATGAAGTAGTTTCAGAGGAGCAGTCGCTACAAGTTTTGACCATATAACTCTATGTAAACAAAGATGACCGCTGGCAGCCATGTTTGACATCCAATCAAAATGAACTTTGGTCAGGATCAACTGCGTCGTGCCAGTCATTTTGGTAAAGGTCCCAAATCAATATCACTTACGGTTTTTGAGAAGTAGTCGCCACAAAATCGCATTTTTAAAATCTATTTTTAGCCGTGGCAGCCATCTTGAATTTCTGGGCGACCTGAATTTTTGCTAGGATCAAGTAGACATCCGGAGCAACATTCCTGTGAAGTTTTATGAAAATCCGTCAAGTAGTTTCAGAGGAGTAGTCGCCACAAGTTTTTCCTATATAACTCTATGTAAACAAAGATGGCCGCTGATGGCAATGTTTGACATCCAATCAAAATTAACTTTGGTTAGGATCAACTACATCTCATGCCAGTCATTTGGTAAAGGTTCCAAATCAATATCACTCATGGTTTTTGAGAAGTAGTCGCCACAAAAGGGCATTTTTATAAAATCTATTATTAGCCATGGTGGCCATCTTGAATTTCTGCTGATCTTTGATTAGTCGAGCTAATAAGAAAACAATTTGTACATTTTACATATGTATATATAGTTTTAATCTATTTGCAGCGATTTTCTTTGCTTTAAAATATAATTTGTCAATATGCTCTATATGGTAAAATGGCCAGCTACATTTATGTTCTTTGTAAATTTTCAATAGGTCATATCTCCTTTATTTTTCATGGTATTTTCATAATTCTTTCAGCTTTTTTCAAGTTTTTCAGAGACCTTTTAAATAAATTTTGTTTGAAAATAGTACATCAACCCCTTTAACAATTATGTAAAATTACTAACGTTCCTCTTTCCTTAGCGCTCTTCATCACTAAGACAGTGACTAAAATAAAACATCTCAAGCGGAGGTTTGAAACTTCAAGCACTCTCATATCTTGGAAATTGTATAACAAAATATCTTAAAATTGTACATCAAAAAGTGTTACAAACCCAGCTTGAATTGATGAATATGAATGCCGAAAGTATACAGCTCAGCTGATGTATATTTTAAAGGCACACACGGTTTCATGCTTTACTGTCATCCAATCTGTTTTTGAAAGCAAAATATGCTTTCCATGCTGTTCTAATGAAAGAGAAGCCAACAGATTTATTATCCAATAGATTTCTTTTAAAAATAACGGATACCCCTCTATTTGTAAATGTTTGTTGCACATTGTAGACCTTGACCTTTGACCTACTGACCTAAAAAACAACATCTTTGCCTCATGGGTAGTCTATGAAGTTTCATAATCCTAGGTTAAAAACAGGTACCATAGATGTCTTTTTGATGTAGTCTGTGTCTAGAGTAGTACTTTTTTTAAACTTAATTGCGCACGTCAAACCTCCGCTTATGACCTTTTAAATAAAAGCTGTTTTCGTCAACTGCATGGTGATTTAAGACTGTTTCGCTGAGATATTTATACACTTGTAAGAAATCACATACTCATATTGCCTTTTTTATCCGTAACAATTTGAGTTTTTGCAAATATTTTTTTATTATGCCACAGTTTAATAATTATACATCAGTGAGTTAACATGAAACAAAACTTACACACTTTTTCTATCTATGGGACAACTGTTTGATTATTGTAATTTAACATTAATTTAACATGAAGGGTTACGATTATGAGTTAGGCATGCAACGGTTCGAGATGAGAAAAAGCCTACATACCTGTGCCAAAACATGGAATCATTGTTCAATTGTTAATCCAATTCTGTCCTTCCAATTGCAATCTTAATGGGTTTTTGTGATTTATGTTCATAGTATTGTAAATCATAAAATGATCAAACAATCGGAAAAAAAAATGTGCAAATATGGTTCCTTCTCAGGACTCCACTTTCAGCTAGTGAACATGAGTACCGTCTTCAATTATTGAACGTGAGTACCATCTTCAACTAGTGAACATGAGTACCGTGTTCAAGTAGTGAACATGAGTACCATCTTCAAGTAGTGAACATGAGTACCGTCTTCAAGTAGTGAACATGAGTACCGTCTTCAAGTAGTGAACATGAGTACCGTCTTCATGAGTACCGTCTTCAAGTAGTGAACATGAGTACCGTCTTCAAGTAGTGAACATGAGTACCGTCTTCCAAGTAGTGAACATGAGTACCGTCTTCAAGTCGTGAACATGAGTACCGTCTTCCAAGTAGTGAACATGAGTACCGTCTTCAAGTAGTGAACATGAGTACCGTCTTCAAGTAGTGAACATGAGTACCGTCTTCAAGTCGTGAACATGAGTACCGTCTTCAAGTCGTGAACATGAGTACCGTCTTCAAGTCGTGAACATGAGTACCGTCTTCAAGTAGTGAACATGAGTACCGTCTTCAAGTCGTGAACATGAGTACCGTCTTCAACTAGTGAACATGAGTACCGTCTTCAACTAGTGAACAAGAGTACCGTCTTCAAGTAGTGAACATGAGTACCGTCTTCAAGTAGTGAACATGAGTACCGTCTTCAAGTAGTGAACATGAGTACCGTCTTCAAGTAGTGAACATGAGTACCGTCTTCAACTAGTGAACATGAGTACCGTCTTCAACTACTGAACATGAGTACCGTCTTCAAGTAGTGAACATGAGTACCGTCTTCAAGTAGTGAACATGAGTACCGTCTTCAAGTAGTGAACATGAGTACCGTCTTCAAGTAGTGAACATGAGTACCGTCTTCAAGTAGTGAACATGAGTACCGTCTTCAAGTAGTGAACATGAGTACCGTCTTCAAGTAGTGAACATGAGTACCGTCTTCACTAAGGTAGTTATATACACTGGAAGGAGTCGTATATACCCAAAGAGATGTGAAAAGATTAAATTAACAAAATCTCGAAAAAAATTATTAAAACATTAACAATTTCTAGAGCTAGAGCAGTTAAAATTGTCAACTTGATATTACATTTGGAAGTTAGCATTAGATATAACGATGACACAATGTTGTAAAACCTGTAGCACAGTGGCCGATTCCAAAGAACCTTAACCAACATTCAGCGACTCTAATGAATATGTAGTTTTTCCCCACAAGGATCTGCATCTGATATGCACAAAGCTCTGGTGGAAGTAAAGGTACAACGTGTTTACCTTAAACTGTACACTGTAATGTGCTTTATTAATCTCTGTACATGATTACTCTAGTTTAGTGTTCACGGTCACTTCTTACAAATAGTAATTACTTACTATATATATAGAGATATATATATATTATTTTACACGTATTTACATATATGTACAAAATTAAAACCTAAAGATATTAAGTATGATGATGAGTTTCCATAATCCAAATGAGAAGGCTGGATACGAAGTTTCCAAAGGTCAAGAGTAGCTTCCCCTAGGGGAAATAACTCATGGATCACAGTTGTGAAGTACCCTGCCTTTGGAGGCTGATTACAAGATTTCTGAAGAACAAGAATAATTTCCCCTTGAAACCTTATGAAAGCAATGGAAATAACTTGTAGACTCCAGCTGTAAAGTACCCTGCCTTGATAATATATGTTATGACCTGACAGAAACCGTCAGAAGTAGCCATCTTCCATGCCCTGCGTTACTAGGATCTGCAATATTCCTTCACATAAATATTGTTCCTGATCCTTTGTAACAAAATTACTTCTTCAAAGATTTAAATGAATAATTGATTTCCAACACAAATGTTAAGCTAGCAACGTACCTAGTTGCAAGACTATACTTATTTTGTATGTAAAATCTGTATCTTCAAAGACGATTGTGCACTGCACCGTAATGCTTCCAAAATTCTGTCTAAAATAATTTAAATACATAGATATTATGCATAAAAAGAACTTAAATCAGTCCTTAATGCAGAAATGATAAAACACGAGCATCTCTGAACCAATCTGCACAATTGAGCTGTCAGACTGGGAATAAGCTAACCTCTCTACCTTCTCCTTGACCAGACTGGTACATTTACGTGGTACGATACTGCCTGTTATATATCACGGGGAGATGAAGCACAACATAACCCTTTCATGCTCCTTCACTTGTGCATGCTGGGCGATACAGAACACATTTGAGTATGCATATGTGTAAAACTAAACTGGGATTACCACGTTACATTGGACACAACATTTTTATTCAAGCTATTAAGTTACAGTTACCAGTATATTTCCTGCAAAATACTGTTACATTTCTATTAATAAACTTGATAATTATCTCTTACATTTCAATGTAGAAACAAGGTCCTTTAATTCCTGAATACTAAAATACCATCTTTAATCATTGCCCAGACACGCACAAAATCTCATTGAAGAAAAACGCTTAACAAGAAAACGTTTTACAACAAACACCTTTTACAATTTCTACACATCCCTAAACATACCAAATAATCCCTATCAAAGTTTCAACTCGTTGGCAATTTTCGACGCTATGTTCTTAAAACCTATGGAAGTGCCCGATATTCGCTTAAAGCGTACCCCATTGAGTGATAGTCTGGGTAATTTACACACTTCCATCTCCCACTGCACTAGACTGTCCGTATTTGGGTCACCATGTACACAGAGTAGGAGAAACTTCTCTCTTTGTTCGTAATCACAGTTATTTGCATCCAACACTTTGCGTATTTCCTTCATCATGTCATTGGGGTCCATCGAGCTTGTCGTTTTCATGCTCCATGTGAATCTCAGGGAGCGAGGTTTCACTGCCTCGCCCGTGCCGCCCATCTGAGTGCCGCTGATGCCACCGCTGTGGTGGTGAACACCGCCGCCTGTGCCAATGCCCCCGCTGTCGCGCTGACCCTCGTTAATCGACCTGCGGAACAATTTGCTGAAAATTAGAATCAGGGGACATAATTAGTGTTGGCAGGCTCTCTCAATGTGGTCTATGACAGGGGTTCCTGGAATGCAGCGTGGCAACATTTAACTACGTCAATGCATATTGTCATCAGCACACTTTTACATTTCACAGCATTTATTGCTTCCTCTTTATTTGATATTTTTATAGTTATTTTTTAATTTATTTTTTATTTAATGTGGATCATTTTGCTTTTGATTTACTTTTTTTGTTTTACAAACCTTTCAACACAGTCTCCTCACCCAACAAAATTAATAAAATTCAATCTCTTATTTCATTTATTTTAAGAAAAGCAATATGATTGTGATGCTTACAACGGCTACATTTAAACATTTTGAAGACCGCGAGTCATGACACTGGACGGGCAGTAAGCAATAATTGGTAACGAGAGGAACATCCGAGATCAGAAACATTAATGAAAAATAACGACAGAATGTAACTTTCAAGTTTTGTACGACTTGTTCAGATTTCCACATGAAATCTGAATCTCAGCCACACCTCCTCTTTTTTTTTTTTTAAATAGTACCGTGTAATTAAAAGGTTTGTCCTTCTCTAATCTTTTTTTTATGTATACAAAAACAGATAGGTTACCACTGAAAACATTAATTGCTGGAGAATAAACTAGGAATTTAAAATTGAATGTATTTTTTACTTTCTGCTGGCCTTTTTACTGCATACTTTTATTTAATAAAGTTTATCAAGTGTAGACATTTATTCATGAAAATATCAATCTCAGATTGTTTTTAGGTGAATATTAAAAATGTTGTTTCATTTATACATCAATGAATCATGATTGATCAATATGAATTATCTCAATTCTTATTATTACATCCATCTGTGCAGTAGTGCAGGGAGGACTTTAAACTCACAATATGTCTGGTGGCTTATACCCTGAAAATTACTGCGTCAATTTCTATATAATACCACACGTGTTCATTTACTAGTTATACCTATTTTTACCACATGTACTAATTTTAATAAGATTTATTTTAACTTTTAAGAATAAACTAGGAGCATAATGGTATGAAATATATATGAAAATCCTATACCAGCACTGTCGGTCAGTTTTACAAGTTGTGGTTATGTATCGACTAGTGATACATTTTGAATGAACACAGCGGTTAACACTTTGTCTCAACTTCGTAATTAAAGGCCCAACTGCGGTATAAAAGCCACTAGATGGAGCTGGGGCAGGTTTTTCATTTAAACTTATACAGGGTTAAATTAGGCAGTCCTTTTTCGAAATATTGAAAATTCCACCTCATAAAAAAATTCAATATTTGGCCCAGATGTAAACTATTATTAAACAATTGTATTGATGAAAACAATTTTGTGAAAAAGTATTTCTTATTTCTAGTTTCATTTTTTTTTAAAACCCAGAAATTTGAAAATATGGGGGAGGAACCTGTGGGTTTATGAACTGAGAAGTGTACATAAATACACATGGTAGTGTTTACAGCAGACAACACTCAAGCGTTACGACTAAGAGATAGGCAGTAGTTATATTGTGTGTGAACCTCCATAGCAATACTATGAGATGGGATGTTAGTATC
This sequence comes from Cyrtodaria siliqua, assembly GCA_037043455.1. NCBI lineage: Eukaryota > Metazoa > Mollusca > Bivalvia > Adapedonta > Hiatellidae > Cyrtodaria > Cyrtodaria siliqua. Next base: position 104,984 of record JAWPHD010003103.1, read on the forward strand.
TGTGTACTTAACAAATCATCTCTACTATTTTCACATCAGAATCAGAAACATCACCACTTCTATATATCCCACCCATGAAAATTGAACATTCCCTCCTCAGGCTCAGTGATGTATAACTATATACAATGTAATTCCTTTTCTTATTATCTCCATCATGTCCAGCCTAACAATAATTTTACAGTTATGTTTTATTTTTGAATTTTTATTTCAAACACAATGTCATCCTAATATATATCCAAATTATACACATATCTTGTATACTGCAGTATATATATATGATGTTTCTCCAGACTATAATTGGCAATTAATTTTCAACACTGATGTCAGTGAAGTTCTGTTTAGTCATCAGATTACATAAATTTTGGCAGCCACAGTTCATAGCAATTCTTTTTTATGTGATAAACAGCACTCGTTAGAGGCCAGTTTCCGTCCAAGCCCAGTTTCCGTCATTCTCATTTAAAAAACGTTTTTACACTGCAAATAAATTACGCGGTCACTTATTGTCAGACGTTTATAACTGAAGATTGGAAACAGGAAAAACAACCAAAAAGTAAATAAGCGGTACAAAAATGAAAGGGATTTCTCCGAAAAAGGTGTTTACTTCCTTATATGGCATTGGGGATGCGCGCGCATACTGCCGCATAATAAACTATTAAAAAAATAACACTGTAATGACGTCATATTTTTATCGCTCATCAGTGGACGCAGTTAAAATATACCATGATTATATAGTTTAACCAAAGAGAAGCAACTCGTACAACCTGTATCTAATTGATTTACACAGAGTTACTGTAAATTGTCGTCGTTGAACATTTTACACTGACGTTACCAGGCGCATTGTTATAACGATCGATGTGACTGATGGAACAATGCAAACTTACCATTATTACAATGAAATTGTTGAATAGACTTGCAAACAAGTTTCTAATTCATAAAAGTTTACTGTATAAACTGTTTACTGAATCTATCACTCGATAAAATACATGACGGAAACTGGGCTTGTAAACAAAATCAATTTTAGTCTATTTATAAAAAGGTCACTTGCCACTTCGATAATTTATATAAAACAAAATTCTTTGGTATCAAATTTCCAGAAATAGGTAACCTAATAGAAAATAGAGTAAAAATTGTCAGGATACATAGATTTGTCTGAAAAATTAGTTTATGTTCACATAAGTGACGGAAAGTGGCCCCCGACGAGTACAGAAATTAGATGGAAATAAAAGAGTAAGTAAAATATATATAATACTGAAAAAACATTTCACAAACAGAAGTTACATAGATTGGAGTCATTTGATTAAAAAACATTACTCCTAGCTGATTTGTAAGTACATTTTTGTGTTGTCTGCTTGCAGAGAGAGAGAGTTGTTTACATGTGCTACTTTTAGAGTCATTCGCTGTAACTGACCGACCTGTGTAGCTGATGTAATTGATGACACACCTCCAATTGCTCCCTACTAGGATAGGCAATGTTGCCCATTTAAGATGCCAATTGTTCCGAATGCACAATGTTAGCAATTATTGTAAATTGAGAACACTGTTCGCGGTATTGCTAAAATAACTCTAGATGGTAAAACGCATTCTTTTCCAAATGACAAAACAATAGGCCCAAGAGGGCCTGTGAACGCTCTACTGGCTGTTATACCATTGATGAATCGTGTCGTACTACATGGTGTCTAGAGTGTACACAAGGTTTTTCAAGTATTTGACCTAGTGACCTAGTTTTTGACCCCATGGAACCCATTTTCGAACTTGACCAAAATATAATTAAGACAACATTTCGACAAAGTTTCATCAAGATCGGGTCAGAAATATGGCCTCTAGAGTGTACACAAGGTTTTTCAAGTATTTGACCTAGTGACCTAGTTTTTGACCCTGTGTGACCCATTTTCGAACTTTAGCAAGCTATAATTGAGACAAATATTCTGACAAAATTGCATCAAGATCGGGTCAAAAATATGGCCTCTAGAGTGTACACACGGTTTTTCCAAAGTTTGACCTAGTGACCTAGTTTTTAACCCCATGTGACCCATTTTTGAACTTGACCAAGATATAATTAAGACAAACATTTTGACAACGTTTCATCAAGATTGGGTCAGAAATACGGCTTCTAGAGTGTACACAAGGTTTTTCAAGTATTTGACCTAGTGACCTAGTTTTTAACCCCATGTGACCCATTTTCAAACTTGACCAAGATATAATTAAGACAAACATTCTGACAAAGTTGCATCAAGCTCGGGTCAAAAATATGGCCTCTAGAGTGTACACAAGGTTTTTCCAATATTTGACCTAGTGACCTAGTTTTTAACTTCATGTGACCCATTTCCGAACTTGATCAAGATATAATTAAGATAAACAATTTGACAAAGTTTCATCAAGATTGGTTAACAAATATGACCTCTAGAGTGTACACAAGTTTTTTCAAGTATTTGACCTAGTGACCTAGTTTTTGACCCCACATGACCCATATAATTAAGATAAACAATTTGACAAAGTTTCATCAAGATCGGGTCAAAAATATGGCCTCTATAGTGTACACAAGGTTTTTCCAATATTTGACCTAGTGACCTAGTTTTTGACCCCACATGACCCATTTTCGAACTTGACCGAGATTTCATTGAGACAAACAATTAAGATAAACATTCTGACAAAGTTGCATCAAGCTCGGGTCAAAAATATGGCCTCTAGAGTGTACACAAGGTTTTTCCAATATTTGACCTAGTGACCTAGTTTTTAACTTCATGTGACCCATTTCCGAACTTGATCAAGATATAATTAAGATAAACAATTTGACAAAGTTTCATCAAGATTGGTTAACAAATATGACCTCTAGAGTGTACACAAGTTTTTTCAAGTATTTGACCTAGTGACCTAGTTTTTGACCCCACATGACCCATTTTTGAACTTGACCGAGATTTAATTGAGACAAACATTCTGACAAAGTTTCATCAAGATCGGGTCAAAAATATGGCCTCTAGAGTGTATACACGGTTTTTCCAAAGTTTGACCTAGTTTTTAACACCATGTGACCCATTTTTGAACTTGACCAAGATATAATTAAGACAAACATTTTGACAAAGTTTCATCAAGATTGGGTCAGAAATACGGCTTCTAGAGTGTACACAAGGTTTTTCAAGTATTTGACCTAGTGACCTAGTTTTTAACCCCATGTGACCCATTTTCAAACTTGACCAAGATATAATTAAGACAAACATTCTGACAAAGTTGCATCAAGCTCGGGTCAAAAATATGGCCTCTAGAGTGTACACAAGGTTTTTCCAATATTTGACCTAGTGACCTAGTTTTTGACCCCACATGACCCATTTTCGAACTTGACCGAGATTTCATTGAGACAAACATTCTGACAAAGTTTCATGATGATTGCATCAGAAATGTGGCCTCTAGAGTGTACACAAGCAAAAGTTAACGGACGGACGGACAACACACCATCCCATAAGCTCTGCTGGCCCTTGGCCAGTAGAGCTAATGAATATTACACAAATTGTCTGTATAATGATGAAAAGCAAAAAATAGTTCTGTATAATAAAATAAATCTTGCATCCACGCTCAGCCTTAGATATTATTTTTCTCTGGTTGACAATATCCACTGTCACTCTCATTGGAATGCAATATTTATATAATCTTATGCCAGATAATGCAAAAATGCTCCGAACTTGTGAACAATTAAAATCAGTCCAGTTCTGGCATAGTATGAGCAAATACTGTCAACTAAATAAACTCTTCATACATGTACAAAATATGTTTTTCATTTATATTTTTTATGTTCTATTTGTCCTAAAAATGTGCATGCTCCCAAATAAAAGAATATATTTTTGGTTAGAAATAATACAATATGCGAATTTTAGTAATATAACAAAACTGCTGATGTATGTATAAATGGCCAATAATAATGCATGCAGAACTCGTTTGTGAAAAGCTGAAACTCATCAACTATCATGCTGCGATGGAACTTTTTGCGTGAATTTTACAAAACAGTATTTAAACGTGCGATACTTTAATAGGAAATTCTCTTGCTACTTTTGTGATTGCATGTACACTTGTCATACCATTTGCTAAGTAAAGAACTAATCAAATGAAGCCATATCTGTTTGAAATAATTCTCCAAGTTACTCACATCCTCCTAGCTTAGCTATATTGAGCATTTTCACTGAATTAACCGGATAAGTCATTTTTTAGTCTCTGGTCAATAGTGATAAACACTAACTGATGCTGTTACAGACACAGATATCGAATACAAGTTTTATAGAACAATATATATATATATATTATTTGTGCTGTATTGTATATACAGGGTGAAAGTAAAGTTACATTATATATTGACATAAACTTGGTGATATGTGATTTAAATGGAACTATGATGGCGTGATACATAAAGATTGGCCAGAAGACACTACTGGTTTTGCTTAAATGAGCTCGGAGCCGTCCATTACTATTTAGGCATCCCTGTCAACTGTCATGGATTGTTTACAAGTCTGCAGGCACGGAGTCTCCATTACTATTTAGCCATCCCTGTCAACAGTCAAGGATTGTTCACAAGTCTGGAGGCACGGAGTCTCCATTACTATTTAGGCATCCCTGTCAATAGTCATGGATTGTTCACAAGTCTGGAGGCACGGAGCCGTCCATTACTATTTAGTCATCCCTGTCAACAGTCAAGGATTGTTCACACGTCTGGAGCTGTCTCCTACTCTACTACATGAGTGGTAAAAAATAATCAAGTTTCATTTTGTTAAACAGTCTTGGAATTGAGTTTGACATAATCAAGGACATTAAAGGGGTTGTTGCACTATTCTGGAACTAGCTTTATTTAAGAGGGCGTTAAAAGCCATGGAAAAAAGCTGAAAGAATTATCAAAATATCATAAAAAAAATACAGGAGATATGATCTTTTAAGAATTTCAAAAATTCTCAATCGGAGGCAGCCATTTTGGATTGATGATGTCATCGCGCCTTTTTACCATTTATTGCATATTGATAAATATCATTTAAAACATCACTGCAAATATCTGTAAGATATGTAAATCGTAAAAAGAGCAAATACAGTATAAATATTTTACTTTGTATTTATAATTATATACATTTATTTGCTTTAAACACTATTTATTATCCATCTTCCATATATGGAAAAAGGCGTGATGACATGATCATTCAAAAATGGCTGCCTCCATTGGAGTCTTTTTGCACATTTTCAAAAGGTCATATCTCCTGTATTTTTAAAGATAGATTGATACTTTTTCAGCTTTTTCCACGATTTTTAAAGCCCTTTTAAATTAAACTAGTTCCAGAAAAGTGCAACATCCCCTTAAACTCTGTAACATATTGCTAGATTATTATCAAACCCAACCAACAAGTTTATGGCACAAACATTAATACCAAATTTATTGAAGATACAATTTCCTGAATTGCAAACCATTTACTTAAACCATATTGAAGGCCCACAACTCTATAACACATGCCTGAGTTGTTGTACCAAGTCTGGTGAAAATCAGAAGAAAGTTGGATACTATTTATTAAAATCATTGCATAAACAAGCTGAAAAGCTTATTTGATGAACAATGGTGTGCAATAACTAGGTAACGCACATGCCCATTTTGGTGGTGTCTGAAATCTTTTACTCATGTTATAGTGGGGAAAAAATGAGCTAACGGACAAATGGATGATGCCAGACAACACGCCATTGCATATGGCCTTTGACCAAGGAACAGGTACATTAAACATTCTATCAAAATGTTATTTCAATGATTTAAAGAAAACTAATCCAACAATTTTCCTAAAAGGGAAACAGTTTTGTTACCTGTACTGTAGACCTATTTTGTCATTTTAATTTTTGTTCAGTGTTTAAATTGATTTTAAAGTCACTTTCTATTAAATGCATTTTTTTTTTTAGTCTTTAGTCGACATGGAAATGTTGTACAGTGCTAAGGTTTATAGTCCTCTGACCACAAGGGTACACGTACTTCGTCCTTCCACATGTTTTGGCACAATTAATAAGAGTGCAGACATTTACTCTTTGCTCATAACTTAACTACCTTTGATTTATGTACCATAAGGGTACACGTCCTTCCATGTGTTTTGGCACAATTAACAAGAGTGCAGACATATATTCTTTGCTCATACCTGAACTAATGTTTGATTTATGTACCACAAGGGTACGCGTCCTTCCATGTGTTTTGGCACAATTAACAAGAGTGCAGACATATATTCTTTGCTCATACCTGAACTAATGTTTGATTTATGTACCACAAGGGTACGCGTCCTTCCACGTGTTTTGGCACAATTAACAAGAGTGCAGACATATATTTTTTGCTCATAACTTAACTCATCTTTGATTTATGTATTTTTTGTTAAGTGTGTTGAAATGACTATAGCACCTGAGGGTCAGCTACATACCAAGGAACCACCTCTCTACACAAGGAGAGCCAACCAAAATAGGGAGGGGAGGCTATTTGGTGTTAGCAAAGGGAGATAATAATCATCATAATAATACAAGTAACAGCCACAGTACAACTGCTAAATAAACATAAACAATAAGAAGCTTCAATATAAATGCTATAACTATGTTTTTATTTCTTGAACCCTTCCATGACAAAACCATTTTTCTTTTTCTATTTATAATAATAATAGTATTTATAATTGTAATGGAATGTGCCAAGGTAGAACTCTAGCCAAAGATAAGAGTGTCTCCGCTTATATAAATATGCAAGTCAGCATTGTTTTATTAAAGGTTTGGGTGTACTATTTCTGGTCTGTACATAGAAGGGTTGTAGTTTCTTCTAATGCTTTCATACCTTGAAATACTAGTAGTCATATTTGATTTCCTCAAGTGGCGCAAGTTAAAAAGAAGAGAAATGTAAACAATTATGGTTCACCAGAAAAAGTATGTATTAAGATTCTATGTTAAAGCTATTCAAGAAACTATTGACAATATCCATAGAAACATGGTACAATTATAAATATGATGGTAAAATAACTGCACTACAGCCCTTATATCCTCACATCAAAGAATAACCAGTTTATGACAAAAGCCAAACAAATTGAGCAATGAGTAATTGGCCAATGAGTAACCAGTTTGTGACAACAGGCAAACAAATTAGCCATGAGTAGCAGGCAAACAAATTGGCCAATGAGTAACCAGTAAGTGACAATTGGCCAGTAAGTAATAGGCAAACAAATTGGCCAATGAGTAACTAGTTAGACACAAAAGGCAAAACAAACAGGCCAATGAGTCTGAATGTTTGAGATAACTGTTGTGAGTGCATACTTACTTTGCTCTACCAGAACGACAGCTCAGTTAAACAAGAATGGTAGGCTACATATGCTACATGTTAGAACCTACAGTGCACTTGTACTAACAAGCAGTTTTTCACACACCATATTTCAAAGACGGACATTTGTTCCAGTCTCTACCAGATTAATGTACCATCTTCCAAAATGTTAATGTAGACAATTTCAAATGAAAATGCATGTTTTGGAGATTCATAATTAGTTACCAAAGCTCCGTCTAGCAGTGTCAATACCATGCAAGCATTACAGGTTAATGATGAAATATGTGTAATTATATATTAAATGCGAGCCAAAATGAAGCATGAATGAATTTTAAATATGCTGTCATATAAATGCTGCGTCATTACAGAAAACATAAAATGGGTAATTGCATAACAATGCACCAACAGTTGAGAATGCAAGTATTTGACATTTTGAGCCCCACATTTGAAGTGCTTTCCAGTGATGAGTATATAAGTAACATTCAAAAAGTGGGTCACAATCTTTTTATGTTTTTTGTTGTTTGTATATATAACTGATGTTTGTCACACCAACTGTTATTTATCAACACTCATGCAGGCCTATTTCAAAGCACATGGTTTCTAATGTGGGGCTCAACAACTACTGCTACATACAATGCAACACATGCACACGTCACACTGGTCATAACAAACACATGTCACACATGTCACACATTTGAAGGGAGGCTCAGACATTAATGGTTATTGATTTTGACTGATTTACTTTTGTCCGCCAAGACATTTTTTATTCGAAGTTGAATGTATACCACTGAAATGTTCAAGTAAATAATGCAAAACTGATCTAACAACAAAGAGGAAATCTGGACAACATCCTATTAACAGTATAAATGAAATACACACAAATGAATATTTTAAAACACACATATCAAATTGGCTTTACTAAGTGATCCCTTTATGTCAGCCATGTTATGCTGGTGACATTAATCTGTTAGTGGTATCTTTTATTTGTGTTAGTCATTACCTAAATATCTTTGGAAAACACTAGAGTAAAATGATGCCAATTTGAAAATTTGCCAACATGAACAAAAAAGAATCGCTCACCTGATGACCTCGCCCATTTGCAACATTTACAGAAGTGGATGAGATAAAAAAAGAGGTCTTGGTTAAGTTAAGAGTTGTTTTTCCTTCCCCCACCTCCTTATTATTATGTCTACGTAAAACTGTGGACCCAGGGTAACCAGGTGAACAAACTTGTTACTGGACCATAATCTTATGCTGCATGTAATATATGAGAGCTCTACGCTTTGGTTTGTTAGATAATATTTTTAAAGCTTTTCACTGTAGAACTGTAGAACTATGTAAAACATGACCCCTGGGGCCGGGCCAAATATGACCTTAGGGTCACAATTTGAACCAACTTGGTACAAGACCATAAGCAGTTTCTGAGAAGAAGTTGTTTAAAGCAAACGTTAATGACGACAAATGGACAGACGAACGATGGGTGATCCCAATAGCTAACCTCTGAGCCGTTGGCTCGGGTGAGCTACCAACCTCTCTTACTGAGATGTAATGGAGGGGAGTGGGAATGCTGTCATCTTGGGAGGCAAGGAAACACACAATGTGTAAGGGCATCACTCAAGAAACATTGTGGTAAGCATTAGTGTCTAAGAAGTAGGCAGTGATTTCCCTCTCTCTCCAGTACCATGTTTCCTGTTTAAATTCTTCTGCACTTACCCAAATCTTCCATCTGAAGTTAATGATATATCAGCTAGCGGTGCAGACAGGCAGTGTGTAGGCAAGGACAGTGTTGCAATGTAACCAGGTGTTTGTGATCAGTACCAGTTATTGGGGTTTCTGTGCTTGTCCCAGGACAGTGTTGCAATGTAACCAGGTGTTTGTGATCAGTATGAGTTATTGGGGTTTTTGTGCTTGTCTCAGGACAGTGTTGCAATGTAACCAGGTGTTTGTGATCAGTATGAGTTATTGGGGTTTCTGTGCTTGTCCCAGGAGTGCTGCAATGTAACCAGGTGTTTGTGATCAGTACGAGTTATTGGAGTTTCTGTGCTTGTCCCAGGAGTGATGCAATGTAATCAGGTGTTTGTGATCAGTATGAGTTATTGGGGTTTCTGTGCTTGTCCCGGGAGTGCTGCAATGTTACCAGGTGTTTGTGATCAGTACGAGTTATTGGAGTTTCTGTGCTTGTCCCAGGAGTGATGCAATGTAACCAGGTGTTTGTGATCAGTATGAGTTATTGGGGTTTCTGTGCTTGTCCCAGGAATGCTGCAATGTAACCAGGTGTTTGTGATCAGTACGAGTTATTGGAGTTTCTGTGCTTGTCCCAGGAGTGCTGCAATGTAACCAGGTGTTTGTGATCAGTACGAGTTATTGGGGTTTCTGTGCTTGTCCCAGGACAGTGTTGCAATGTAACCAGGTGTTTGTTATCAGTATGAGTTATTGGGGTTTCTGTGCTTGTCCCAGGACAGTGATGCAATGTAACTAGGTGTTTGTGATCAGTTTGAGTTATTGGGGTTTCTGTGCTTGTCTCAGGACAGTGTTGCAATGTAACCAGGTGTTTGTGATCAGTATGAGTTATTGGGGTTTCTGTGCTTGTCCCAGGACAGTGTTGCAATGTAACCAGGTGTTGGTGATCAGTATGAGTTATTGGGGTTTCTGTGCTTGTCCCAGGACAGTGTTGCAATGTAACCAGGTGTTTGTGATCAGTACGAGTTATAGGGGTTTCTGTGCTTCTCTCAGGACAGTGTTGCAATGTAACCAGGTGTTGGTGATCAGTATGTGTTATTGGGGTTTCAGTGCTTGTCCCAGGACAGTGTTGCAATGTAACCAGGTGTTTGTGATCAGTACGAGTTATAGGGGTTTCTGTGCTTGTCCCAGGACAGTGTTGCAATGTAACCTGGTGTTTGTGATCAGTATGAGTTATTGGGGTTTCTGTGCTTGTCTCAGGACAGTGTTGCAATGTAACCAGGTGTGTGTGTGATCAGTATGAGTTATTGCGGTTTCTGTGCTTGTCCCAGGACAGTGTTGCAATGTAACCAGGTGTTTGTGATCAGTATGAGTTATTGGGGTTTCTGTGCTTGTCTCAGGACAGTGTTGCAATGTAACCAGGTGTTTGTGATCAGTATGAGTTATTGGGTTTTTTGTGCTTGTCTCAGGACAGTGTTGCAATGTAACCAGGTGTTTGTGATCAGTATGAGTTATTGGGGTTTCTGTGCTTGTCCCAGGAGTGCTGCAATGTAACCAGGTGTTGGTGATCAGTATGAGTTATTGGGGTTTCTGTGCTCGTCTCAGGACAGTGCTGCACTGTAACCAGGTGTTTGTGATCAGTATGAGTTATTGGGGTTTCTGTGCTTGTCTCGGGACAGTGCTGCAATGTAACCAGGTGTTTGTGATCAGTATGAGTTATTGGGGTTCCTGTGCTTGTCCCAGGAGTGCTGCAATGTAACCAGGTGTTTGTGATCAGTACGAGTTATTGGTGTTTCTGTGCTTGTCCCAGGACAGTGTTGCAATGTAACCAGGTGTTGGTGATCAGTACGAGTTATTGGAGTATCTGTGCTTGTCCCAGGACAGTGTTGCAATGTAACCAGGTGTTTGTGATCAGTATGAGTTATTGGGGTTTCTGTGCTTGTCCCAGGACAGTGTTGCAATGTAACCAGGTGTTTGTGATCAGTACGAGTTATAGGGATTTCTGTGCTCGTCTCAGGACAGTGTTGCAATGTAACCAGGTGTTGGTGATCAGTATGAGTTATTGGGGTTTCTGTGCTTGTCTCAGGACAGTGTTGCAATGTAACCAGGTGTTGGTGATCAGTATGAGTTATTGGGGTTTTTGTGCTTGTCCCAGGACAGTGTTGCAATGTAACCAGGTGTCGGTGATCAGTACGAGTTATTGGGGTTTCTGTGCTTGTCTCAGGACAGTGTTGCAATGTAACCAGGTGTTTGTGATCAGTACGAGTTATTGGAGTTTCTGTGCTTGTCCCAGGAGTGATGCAATGTAACCAGGTGTTTGTGATCAGTATGAGTTATTGGGGTTTCTGTGCTTGTCCCAGGAATGCTGCAATGTAACCAGGTGTTTGTGATCAGTACGAGTTATTGGAGTTTCTGTGCTTGTCCCAGGAGTGCTGCAATGTAACCAGGTGTTTGTGATCAGTACGAGTTATTGGAGTTTCTGTGCTTGTCCCAGGAGTGCTGCAATGTAACCAGGTGTTTGTGATCAGTACGAGTTATTGGTGTTTCTGTGCTTGTCCCAGGACAGTGTTGCAATGTAACCAGGTGTTGGTGATCAGTACGAGTTATTGGAGTATCTGTGCTTGTCCCAGGACAGTGTTGCAATGTAACCAGGTGTTTGTGATCAGTATGAGTTATTGGGGTTTCTGTGCTTGTCCCAGGACAGTGTTGCAATGTAACCAGGTGTTTGTGATCAGTACGAGTTATAGGGATTTCTGTGCTCGTCTCAGGACAGTGTTGCAATGTAACCAGGTGTTGGTGATCAGTATGAGTTATTGGGGTTTCTGTGCTTGTCTCAGGACAGTGTTGCAATGTAACCAGGTGTTGGTGATCAGTATGAGTTATTGGGGTTTTTGTGCTTGTCCCAGGACAGTGTTGCAATGTAACCAGGTGTCGGTGATCAGTACGAGTTATTGGGGTTTCTGTGCTTGTCTCAGGACAGTGTTGCAATGTAACCAGGTGTTTGTGATCAGTACGAGTTATTGGGTTTTTTGTGCTTGTCCCAGGACAGTGTTGCAATGTAACCAGGTGTTTGTGATCAGTATGAGTCATTGGGGTTGTTTGTGCTTGTCCCAGGAGTATGAAAGGCAGACAGGTAAAAGGTATATGCAGTTATTATTATCTTTTAGCCTTAGTCATTGATAGCTCGGTACTATTATAAATTTAGCTATTTTTAATATCTACGCAACACACACCCCAAATAAAGAAACTAAAACGATAAGCACTCAAATGGCAAATTGTTATTTAAAAAAACCCACAAACATACCCTTTCTTTAACCACATTTCCCTTTTGTATTAAAACATCTTCACCCATCCATATCAAGAACCACACCCATTTCCTTGTATTATTAACCACATCCTCCATGTATCATAAACCACATCCCCTTTTGTATTAATAACATCTTCACCCATCCATATCAAGAACCACACCCCCTTCCTTGTATTATTAACCACATTCTCCACATCTCATAAACCACATCCCCTTTTGTATTAATAACCACATCTTCACCCACCCATATCAAGAACCACACCCCCTTGTATTATTAACCACATCCTCCACATATCATAAACCACATCCCCCTTCTGTATTATTAACCATGTCCACCACCCTTCATTAAAATGAACAACATTCCACATCCTCTGTATTCCACATTCCCCCTCATACCAAAACTACCAATGAACATTAACTCCACCACCACATTCTATTTCAGTTCCCCATAAAGGGAGAAAAGCATGAGCTGCATACCGATCAACTCATAGGTACAGTGCGCCAGTTTACAGTTTTATGGGCTTCCCATGCCTTCAGGCTGTCATACGTAGTGCGCGAGTCTGCCGCCTTATAGGCCGTCCCATGCCCTACCGGCCATCACATGTAGTGCGTGAGTATACCGCTTTATGTGTCTTCCCATGACCTGCCGGCCATCAAACGTATAGTTATCGAGTCTTAACGCTTTTTGGGTCATCCCATGACCTACAGGTCGTCACACTTATTGTGGGTCTGTCTACCGCTTTATGGGCCGTCCCATGCCCTATCGTATGTCACACACAGTGCGCGAGTCCACTGCTTTAAGGGCCATCCCATGACCTACAGGCCATCATATGCATAGTGCGCGAGACTAAAACTTTATGAGACGTCCCATGACCTACCGGCTGTCACACGTATAGTGTGCAAGCCTGCCGCTTTATGAGCCGTCCCATGCCCTACCGGTCATCATACGAATAGTGCATGAGCCTACCGCTTTATGAGCCGTCCCATGCCCTACCGGACATCATACGAATAGTGCATGAGCCTACCGCTTTATGAGTCGTCCCATGCCCTACAGGCCATCATACGAATAGTGCATGAGTCTACCGCTTTATGAGCCGTCCCATGCCCTACCGGCCATCACACGAGTAGTGCATGTGTCTACCGCTTCATGAGCCGTCCCATGACCTACCGGCCATCATACGAATAGTGCATGAGTCTACCGCTTCATGAGCCGTCCCATGACCTACCGGCCATCATACGAATAGTGCATGAGTCTACCGCTTTATGAGCCGTCCCATGACCTACCAGCTGTCACACGTATAGTGTGCAAGCCTGCCGCTTTATGAGCCGTCCCATGCCCTACCGGCCATCATACGAATAGTGCACGAGTCTACCGCTTTATGAGCCGTCCCATGCCCTACCGGCCATCATACGAATAGTGCATGAGTCTACCACTTTATGAGCCGTCCCATGCCCTACCAGCCATCATACGAATAGTGCACGAGTCTACCGCTTTATGAGCCGTCCCATGACCTACCGACTGTCACAGGTATAGTGTGCGAGCATACCGCTTACGTACACGTAGTGTATTTATGAGACGTCCGATGACCTTAGTACCGGCCATCATAGGTATAGTGTGCAAGCCTACCACTTTATGGGCCGCCCCATGCTCTACCTGCCATCGTATGTATGTATAGTGCGCGAGACTACCGCTTTATGAGCCGTCCCATGGGCTGTCAGATGTAGTGCACGAGACTACCGCTTTATGGGCCGTCCCATGCCCTTCCGACTGTCACACGTAGTGCATGAGTCTACCGCATTGGTTTCCGGGGGAATGCCCCCTTCCCCACCCCCGAATTGTTATATTCGTTTATACTCTTCTGCGTTTTGCGAGTATTTCCAACATTGTGTCACTAAAATTTTGATGATCAAGTCTGAATTTTTCAATAAGAAAACTTATTCCCTTATTCCCATCTCCCACCTGAATTTATTGCATTTTTTTATTTTTCATTTTCTTATTGCAGACTATGTGTACACAGCTGCATATTCTGAATAAAGAAAGCTGGTAGTGGTAAACCATGCGAAATAAAAATGAAGCTTCGAGACATTTAAAGACAAATTTAAATAATAAATCATTGAAATCTGCAGAAAGAATTGCTATTTATTATCAGACACAAATAGTGACTGGCTATTATTAATATTATTATTAATGCAGAAACTCTAGTTATTTTATTTAAATAATTGTTAATGCAGTTTATGTTCTCTAAACATACAGCTTTCATAACTGTTTTTTCCCTCAAATAAACAACCACCCACCATTTCAACTTTTGGCAACATTGGCGCCAACGTTGGAGAATGCATCTTGACTGGCGGTCTTAATCTCACACTGTGGCACTTCCCATGGTTGACAGGTATGCATGCAGCTGTTCTGTTTAGATAGCTGAACTATGAAATAGTTGCTGAAATCCTTGCAATTAATCGTCTACCAAGGAAGCTCACTCTAAAAGTCAACTTCATCAAAATGACTGTTATTGCAAACAAAAGTTATCTCCCTTCAAAAGCAATGTACCCTGCAACAATGGGTGATCACTCTGCACCCAGCGACACTAAAAAAGCTACAACACAGGTAAAAAAAGAAAGAAGACTATAAGAATCTGTGTGTGTTACGAAGGAGGGTGTGTTAAACTGACCTTCTCATTACGACTTCCTGACCGCCATCTCTAACAAGGTGGAAAGAAATACATTGCTTAGTTGTAAAAGAATAATGTGTATACTTTATGAAGACACGTGTACACACCTACAGCAGTTTGTGTTCTTTATGCACTGTCATTTGCAATCCTCTGCTACCCTATCATTGAAGGCATGCAATATTTTTTGTAAACATGAGAATCAAAGCTTACAGCTTTATATGTTGTACTAACTGTTTAAATTTGTCAAACAAACCTAAATAATGAAAGCTTCGGCAAGGTTTCTGAAGACAAAACAAAATACCTGCATGAAGAACTGTCATATACTAATGGAATACCTGCATGAAGAACTGTCGTATACTAATGGAATACCTGCATGAAGAACTGTCGTATACTAATGGAATAAGAACTGTCGTATACTAATGGAATACCTGCATGAAGAACTGTCGTATACTAATGGAATACCTGCATGAAGAACTGTCGTATACTAATGGAATACCTGCATGAAGAACTGTCGTATACTAATGGAATACCTGCATGAAGAACTGTCGTATACTAATGGAATACCTGCATGAAGAACTGTCGTATACTAATGGAATACCTGCATGAAGAACTGTTGTATACTAATGGAATACCTGCATGAAGAACTGTCGTATACTAATGGAATACCTGCATGAAGAACTGTCGTATACTAATGGAATACCTGCATGAAGAACTGTCGTATACTAATGGAATACCTGCATGAAGAACTGTCGTATACTAATGGAATACCTGCATGAAGAACTGTCGTATACTAATGAAATACGTGCATGAAGAACTGTCGTATACTAATGGAATACCTGCATGAAGAACTGTCGTATACTAATGAAATACCTGCATGAAGAACTGTCGTATACTAATGAAATACCTGCATGAAGAACTGTAGTATACTAATGAAATACCTGCATGAAGAACTGTCGTATACTAATGGAATACCTGCATGAAGAACTGTCATATACTAATGGAATACCTGCATGAAGAACTGTCGTATACTAATGGAATACCTGCATGAAGAACTGTCGTATACTAATGGAATACCTGCATGAAGAACTGTCGTATACTAATGGAATACCTGCATGAAGAACTGTCGTATACTAATGGAATACCTGCATGAAGAACTGTCGTATACTAATGGAATACCTGCATGAAGAACTGTCGTATACTAATGGAATACCTGCATGAAGAACTGTCGTATACTAATGAAATACGTGCATGAAGAACTGTCGTATACTAATGGAATACCTGCATGAAGAACTGTCGTATACTAATGGAATACGTGCATGAAGAACTGTCGTATACTAATGGAATACCTGCATGAAGAACTGTCGTATACTAATGAAATACGTGCATGAAGAACTGTCGTATACTAATGAAATACGTGCATGAAGAACTGTCGTATACTAATGGAATACCTGCATGAAGAACTGTCGTATACTAATGAAATACGTGCATGAAGAACTGTCGTATACTAATGGAATACCTGCATGAAGAACTGTCGTATACTAATGGAATACCTGCATGAAGAACTGTCGTATACTAATGAAATACCTGCATGAAGAACTGTTGTATACTAATGGAATACCTGCATGAAGAACCGTCATATACTAATGGAATACCTGCATGAAGACCTGTCGTATACTAATGGAATACCTGCATGAAGAACTGTCGTATACTAATGGAATACCTGCATGAAGAACTGTCGTATACTAATGGAATACCTGCATGAAGAACTGTCATATACTAATGGAATACCTGCATGAAGAACTGTCGTATACTAATGGAATACCTGCATGAAGAACTGTCGTATACTAATGGAATACCTGCATGAAGAACTGTCGTATACTAATGGAATACCTGCATGAAGAACTGTCATATACTAATGGAATACGTGCATGAAGAACTGTCGTATACTAATGGAATACCTGCATGAAGAACTGTCGTATACTAATGAAATACGTGCATGAAGAACTGTCGTATACTAATGGAATACCTGCATGAAGAACTGTCATATACTAATGGAATACGTGCATGAAGAACTGTCGTATACTAATGGAATACGTGCATGAAGAACTGTCGTATACTAATGGAATACCTGCATGAAGAACTGTCGTATACTAATGAAATACGTGCATGAAGAACTGTCGTATACTAATGAAATACGTGCATGAAGAACTGTCGTATACTAATGGAATACCTGCATGAAGAACTGTCGTATACTAATGGAATACCTGCATGAAGAACTGTCGTATACTAATGGAATACCTGCATGAAGAACTGTCGTATACTAATGAAATACCTGCATGAAGAACTGTCGTATACTAATGGAATACCTGCATGAAGAACCGTCGTATACTAATGGAATACCTGCATGAAGAACCGTCGTATACTAATGGAATACCTGCATGAAGAACTGTCGTATACTAATGGAATACCTGCATGAAGAACTGTCGTATACTAATGGAATACCTGCATGAAGAACTGTCGTATACTAATGGAATACCTGCATGAAGAACTGTCGTATACTAATGGAATACCTGCATGAAGAACTGTCGTATACTAATGGAATACCTGCATGAAGAACTGTCGTATACTAATGGAATACCTGCATGAAGAACCGTCATATACTAATGGAATACCTGCATGAAGAACTGTCGTATACTAATGGAATACCTGCATGAAGAACTGTCGTATACTAATGGAATACCTGCATGAAGAACTGTCGTATACTAATGGAATACCTGCATGAAGAACTGTCGTATACTAATGGAATACCTGCATGAAGAACTGTTGTATACTAATGGAATACCTGCATGAAGAACTGTCGTATACTAATGGAAACATTTAAAACCACGTGCCCATTCATTTAACTTACAAATAGTAACGACTTCGCGTCTTTTTTTATGATTGACGTTTTATGATCTAACGTTTATTTTCACTTCATTTATTTGGAACAAGTTCCGCCAACATCTTGCTAAAAGGCGCTGACTACTAAACGATGGGTTAAAAAGACGTGCACTTGTTGTGCATGCTTCACTACTGCTTAAAACTGTATTATTAAA
The DNA here is from genome assembly GCA_037043455.1 of Cyrtodaria siliqua. Classification (NCBI taxonomy): domain Eukaryota; kingdom Metazoa; phylum Mollusca; class Bivalvia; order Adapedonta; family Hiatellidae; genus Cyrtodaria; species Cyrtodaria siliqua. The sequence goes on from JAWPHD010003103.1 coordinate 123,020, forward strand.
CCACTGGAATGTTGAATTAAATTAATGTTAACCACTCATCAAACACATTGTTTAGTTTATTTCGAGCCGCCCCAGGGACAGGGAAAAGAATCTTGCCCTACTCTATCAAATAGGCCCCATCTGGAAGGTTGAATAAATATGTATAGTGAAGTGTATTTAGTATTTTCTGTTGTTTTTTTGTTGTGTTTTCCTTTTTTTGGTCACAGAAAGTACAATAAGCAATTTTAAAAACAACCTTCGTTCATAAAAATTATTTGCAAAACCAGTTTGAGCTCGTTCCTGGGGATGATGCACAACATCTTGATAACATGCATACTCATAATAATCCAATCTCTTCCACTGACTCAGCATTAAGTAGCCTGTCTTTTGGTTAGACATGGGCTAAGCATGGTTTCCAAATAAGGCAAGAAACATTGTGAAAAACGAGTGTAGGATAGGTAGTTGATTGCAAAAGTTGACTCGATCTTTGCAATATTATTATCTTTCTTGAATTTTATGCATGGATGAGTGGTTATTCGGGTTTCCTAAATTGAAATACGGCTGTCATTTATGCATGCATTACGTAATGTCTTCAGAAACCTTGCCTTAACATGCATAGTTTGATTTTTTTTCACAGGTATATTCCTAGTGCAATACTTATTTTAAGATCTGTATCATATTCTTACTTGCATTACAACTAGAACAAACCCATGGTTATCTTACGTATTTTCATACTGCAACAAGGGACCTGTACACAACTTTTGCCTTGACAGGGTGTATTTGCAGAGGTTTGCAAAAGGGTAGTGCATTAAGGAAGATTGATTTATTAATTTTCTACATTTTCTTACTGCAAACTTTTTATATTTAAGCACACTATATTTAAGAAGTAAGAGTATCAATCCCAAACTGATATATTGATTTCAGGTCTGCAAGTACAAAGATTTACTATCTTCCTATATTTGCTGAAAAAAGAAGGTTTTATACAACTTTTATCATATAATATAGTAAAAAAAACAATAAGAAGTATCATATAATTTACATCAACCCAGACCACAACTGACAAAAGCACAGCGTTTATATAATAAACCTATTCTGCCTAGTATGAGATGTGTACACGAGTCAGATGACAATAATTATAGAGTTACATGAAGTTTACATGTTGTCTTAGTACATAGCCCTGCCCCGATGGATGATTACAAGTACCTTACGTAAAGAGCTCTGAAAATGAGTCCAAAACAGTATTTGAAATATGAATGAAGTAAATAAGCTTATTAATTAAGCTTTATAACAATATTGTAGCATGGTCGGTGACATTTCCTTTTGTTGAATCCAGAGCATTAAATTGTTTAATTTAGGGTAACTAAAGGGGCGTGGCTACACCGTACTACAACTACCGGATATTGGAATTTACAGTACGGTCACTATACGTCACAGTGTTACTAGGTACACCATGCTACAAAAAAGATAGAGTCTGTCTCAGCTCGTTGGTTATTTAAATACCCCTCGATGCTGAGACCAGACTCTATCTATTACATTCACTCACTAGAAGGGTGTTCCACGGAACACTTGTGTCACATGCCACGTGCTTATTTCAGCAAGGACAATCTAACTATAAAGTTTGAAGACAGGGGGTGCAATCCTTCATGATTTTTTAACTGTTAGGCATTCCTTAAAAAATTGTTGGGTCCCAAAATGTTTTAAGTGGGTAGGTAGGTAGGTGAATCTTTTTTTCCAAAGACAGTAAAAACCATAAGAAAATTAAAGGAAAAATATTCTTAAAATAGCAACAAAAAAAAAGTTAAAAGAAATGCAATTAAAAGTTTTGGGTAGGGCTCTTTTTAGCGAGTAGGTCGAGCACAGCAAACCCAACATTTTTTACAGATGGCCTTAAAGTTTTTGACAAGGGGCATAACTCTGCATTGGATAATTGATAAAGAAAAACAGTATAAAGTTTCCTGACTATAGGTCAGTCTCTTGCAAAGTTATGGGCTAGGTTTGGTTGCAGGTTCAAGTTTTATGAAAAGGGGCACAATTCTGCCAAAATGAAAGTCTGAGGTAAGATGAAAAGGTGTGTGAAGTTTTATGAACCAAGTAATGGCCAAGGTTAGGTTGCATGTTAAAGTTTGACGGACAACAGATGAAGAACGATGATGGACAAAGTGATCCATAAGTGTCTGCCATGCTACACAGGCGACACAAACATCCTACCAAATTGTATGTGATTTATATTTCTAACAGATAACAGTTATTAATAACCATCTAAAGAACTCTAAATGCTTAGACAAGTTCATATTTCAATCTGCCTGTTGTAAGTAAGCACAAGCTTTCATGAACCTCCCAACAAATACAGAGGTATACATAGGTCACTTCACAAAACATTCAAAAGACAGGCAAGCAAGCAGGCGAAGATACATTTTGTCACATTCATTTAATAAAGTAATGCCTTGATGCAATCTTTAAATGCAGTATACTTGGAAAGAATAGCTTCTTCATCTAAGAGGTGTTTTCCCTTTAAGAAGTATTGCATAACCTCTAAACACATATTTATGTTGTATTTTTCCAAATTATTTAATTCTTACATCATGACAAACCTTTTACATTTTGTGTGTTTTTAGACATGTAACAGCATTCAAATAATATAAACAACTACATGCAAAATTGTTTCTCGTGTTACTTAGCATGTTAGTAAAGGTTAGACTAGATAACACCATGCGTTAAGCATTAAATATGCCTAGATTTAATAAGACAGAATCCGTCAACAAAAGGTACTCTTTTCCTACAAGATTATCCTAGTACTGTTTTAGTAGGTGCTGGGATACATTTTTACAAGAATAATCAGTCATTTTCATTTAACTAATTTACATTTTTGATTTACCTGTCTATAAAAATAGTAAAAACTGTCTTCATTTTATCTTTCAAAAAATAAAGCTTCAACTTGTATAATGAATATATTTACAACAACACATAATTAAACAATCTGGGATACCATACAAACTGTACACTACTAATGCCTGCCCATACTTGCACATAACAAGCAGCAATAGAGCTTGTGTATGGAATACCATACAAACTGTACACTACTAATGTCTGCCGATACTAACACATAACAAAATAGCATGTTTTTGAACTTCGAAGACACAAATGTGTGTGTGCTTGCATTTATCTGATTGTCCAGAAAGGGCAAGAGGCTATTCCACAAAAAATAAAATCAACTGTGATGACCGAGTCTGATAAATGTAACAACTCATTCCTGTTCGCTTTCTGTGGTATTTACTATCATAGTTGTTGTATCAAATATAACTGTTATAACTGTTCTTCAATATTAAAATATGCTTAAGTTCATACATTATAAATGCTCTTTGTTACACATCTTTGATGCTAAAAATTAGGGTTAATTTGATACTGCCTTTCTCATCATATTTCATGCCAATTCAGAATTAATTTTTTAAAGGCTCAATATGGCCATGTGTCAGACTCCATGTCACGCATAACCACATTTCTTTTGAATATTGCCATACGTAGTCAGATTTAATGTCATGCACACATTCAGGGTTCTGAAACATTTCTACAGGGATTATAAAGTTTGTCTAGGAAAAACAAAGCTCCAGAATTGTTCTTTAATAAAGCAGATTTAAGGCTGTTCTTATATGAAGACATTATGTTCGTCTACAAGTCATGCAGTATTTCCCACTCCCAACTCAGTAGCAGTATTTCCCACTCCCAACTCAGTAGCAGTATTTCCCACTCCCAACTCAGTAGCAGTATTTCCCTCTCCCAACTCAGTAGTCAGAACAATTCTGGAGCCATGTAGAAGCAGTACATCATAGTTGATAAGAGCAGAAGTTAACACAAGACGATTAACATCACGCATACCTTCTACTAAACTTTGAAGTGAGTTTGTTGAATATAGAGAACCGTCCAGTTGTGCCCATTGCCGACGTGTCCTGCGAGTGCATGGGCATACCGCCAGGACCGTTGTAGTTTGTCTGTCGACGGTCGCGTATGGGACCTCCGTGGAATGTGCTGCGACTGGCGGTGCCGCGGTACAGGATTGAGGCAGTATTGGGCTTAGGTGCGGGCGATATAGGCACATTGGGTTTTCCTGGGGCAGTGCTAAAGAATAACAGAGAGAAAAGCATACATAGAATTAGTATTGTTGCATTATATATTCGCATGTAATATGCATATGGTGACCAGGGTTAATTTATACTGATATTTATGAGCCGGACTAAGAATTAAAACAAACTAGATTAAATAGCATATTAATACTACTATATACTTCCTGGTGCTCTGCCATTTACTTTAAACCTTTTGCTTAAATTGTTATGTATTTTTCTGATCAAATTGAGCCATATGAAAAATGTGATCATACCTATGCATGCTTTTATTAGCCCCCTAGTCCCAGCTGGTATTAGGAATCTACCAGTTTCAATTTGAAGCATCAACTATTTCACTGGTAGGGTTCTTATTAACATACTTAAATGGTGACCTTGGGCCTTTAGTTTCTTAGTTTTTCCCTATATAAGTCTTATGTAAGCTGTGAACCCTTGGGCGGGGCCAGATTTGACAAAAGCGTCACCATTTGAACAAACTTGGAGGACCATAAGCTAATGCTACATGTTATACATGAGAGGTGTATGATTTTGGTTTCAGAGAAGACAGTTTGTACAACTTAGAAAGGCACTGACCTCAGTATCATCCATGTGAAATTTGGTCAAAATTGGCCAAGCGATTTCTGAGGAGGTTTGTTAAGTTTTTTCCTATATAACTTAAGTCTAGGTAAAACATGCAAAATCAAACATAATCTTTGCAAGCAATTTACAACCTTGAGCACTATTTCCCACCAAAAAAATAAAATTCTCAAAGGTGTCATGGTCATTCTTACTTCAAAAGAACAGATTTTTACATTTGTTTAGTACTGATCTCTATTTCTAAGTGATCACTGTGAGCCGTCTACTACTGACTGATGATTTTACATTTGTTTAGTACTGATCTCTATTTCTAAGTGATCACTGTGAGCCGTCTACTACTGACTGATGATTTTTACATTTGTTTAGTACTGATCTCTATTTCTAAGTGATCACTGTGAGCCGTCTACTACTGACTGATGATTTTTACATTTGTTTAGTACTGATCTCTATTTCTAAGTGATCACTGTGAGCCGTCTACTACTGACTGATGATTTTACATTTGTTAAGTACTGATCTCTATTTCTAAGTGATCACTGTGAGCCGTCTACTACTGACTGATGATTTTACATTTGTTAAGTACTGATCTCTATTTCTAAGTGATCACTGTGAGCCGTCTACTACTGACTGATGATTTTACATTTGTTTAGTACTGATCTCTATTTCTAAGTGATCACTGTGAGCCGTCTACTACTGACTGATGATTTTACATTTGTTTAGTACTGATCTCTATTTCTAAGTGATCACTGTGAGCCGTCTACTACTGACTGATGATTTTACATTTGTTTAGTACTGATCTCTATTTCTAAGTGATCACTGTGAGCCGTCTACTACTGACTGATGATTTTACATTTGTTAAGTACTGATCTCTATTTCTAAGTGATCACTGTGAGCCATCTACTACTGACTGATGATTTTACATTTGTTTAGTACTGATCTCTATTTCTAAGTGATCACTATGAGCCGTCTACTACTGACTGATGATTTTACATTTGTTTAGTACTGATCTCCATTTCTAAGAGATCACTGTGAGCCGTCTACTACTGACTGATGATTTTACATTTGTTAAGTACTGATCTCTATTTCTAAGTGATCACTGTGAGCCATCTACTACTGACTGATGATTTTACATTTGTTTAGTACTGATCTCTATTTCTAAGTGATCACTGTGAGCAGTCTACTACTGAATGATGATTTTACATTTGTTTAGTACTGATCTCTATTTCTAAGTGATCACTGTGAGCCGTCTACTACTGACTGATGATTTTACATTTGTTTAGTATTGATCTCCATTTCTAAGTGATCACTGTGAGCCATCTACTACTGATGGATTATTTTTACATTTGTTTAGTCTTGATCTACATTTCTAAGTGAGCCATCTACTACTGATGGATTCTTTTTACATTTGTTTAGTATTGATCCACATTTCTAAGTGATCACTGTGAGCCATCTACTACTGATGGATTATTTTTACATTTGTTTAGTCTTGATCTACATTTCTAAGTGAGCCATCTACTACTGATGGATTATTTTTACATTTGTTTAGTACCGATCCACATTTCTAATTGATCACTGTGAGCCGTATACTACTGACTGATGATTTTACATTTGTTTAGTATTTATCCACATTTCTAAGTGATCACTGTGAGCCGTCTACTACTGACTGATGATTTTACATTTGTTTAGTATTGATCCACATTTCTAAGTGATCACTGTGAGCCGTCTACTACTGACTGACGATTTTACATTTGTTTAGAACTGATCTCCATTTCTAAGTGATCACTGTGAGCCGTCTACTACTGACTGATGATTTTACATTTGTTTAGTACTGATCTCCATTTCTAAGTGATCACTGTGAGCCGTCTACTACTGACTGATGATTTTACATTTGTTTAGTACTGATCTCCATTTCTAAGTGATCACTGTGAGCCGTCTACTACTGACTGATGATTTTACATTTGTTTAGTATTGATCTCCATTTCTAAGTGATCACTGTGAGCCATCTACTACTGATGGATTATTTTTACATTTGTTTAGTCTTGATCTACATTTCTAAGTGAGCCATCTACTACTGATGGATTCTTTTTACATTTGTTTAGTATTGATCCACATTTCTAAGTGATCACTGTGAGCCATCTACTACTGATGGATTATTTTTACATTTGTTTAGTCTTGATCTACATTTCTAAGTGAGCCATCTACTACTGATGGATTATTTTTACATTTGTTTAGTACCGATCCACATTTCTAATTGATCACTGTGAGCCGTATACTACTGACTGATGATTTTACATTTGTTTAGTATTTATCCACATTTCTAAGTGATCACTGTGAGCCGTCTACTACTGACTGATGATTTTACATTTGTTTAGTATTGATCCACATTTCTAAGTGATCACTGTGAGCCGTCTACTACTGACTGACGATTTTACATTTGTTTAGAACTGATCTCCATTTCTAAGTGATCACTGTGAGCCGTCTACTACTGACTGATGATTTTACATTTGTTTAGTACTGATCTCCATTTCTAAGTGATCACTGTGAGCCGTCTACTACTGACTGATGATTTTACATTTGTTTAGTACTGATCTCCATTTCTAAGTGATCACTGTGAGCCGTCTACTACTGACTGATGATTTTACATTTGTTTAGTACTGATCTCCATTTCTAAGTGATCACTGTGAGCCGTCTACTACTGACTGATGATTTTACATTTGTTTAGTACTGATCTCCATTTCTAAGTGATCACTGTGAGCCGTCTACTACTGACTGATGATTTTACATTTGTTTAGTACTGATCTCCATTCCTAAGTGATCACTGTGAGCCATGATCTACTTGACGATTCAATCCTCGTCTAGATATACCATACAGCAGTTAGTTCCGTAAAACTATGTAACTAGAGTATATAACCGCCACCAGATAATGAAGCCACTGATCACAGCAGTAAGTGTACTTACGTGGGTCTGGAGTCTCCATCTGTGATCGGAGGCAGTTCTATTGTTCTAGTTGGCTGGGATGTACTCGCAGACTTCACGTGACCCTTTGGTCTTGTTACATCGGAGGAATTTGTGGAGTTTGTCATTCTGAAAAAGAATAATGACATGTTGTAGTCCCCATCATATTGGCAAACCATACACTACTGTCACTAAATGGGTAAAATAAGCCCTATAAATAACGATTGAACCCTTCAAATAAGTGTATAAATACAATAATTAAGCCACAATTATTTTTTGTTTAAACATCAGCATTACGTAAGGCCGACCATAAACAAGAGGTCAATGACCTTGAAGCTCTACTGATAGATTTTTGATAGCTAGGTCAACATTCCTGTGAAGTTTCATGAAAATCCATCAGGAGTAGTCGCTACAAGTTTTCATTATATAACTCTATGTAAACAAAGATGGCCGCTGGCGGCCATGTTTAATGTCAAATCAAAATATTTTTTAACAAGGATCAACATCATGTCATACTGATCATTTTAGAAAAAGTCCCATATCAATATTACTTATAGTTTTCAAGTAGTAGTCGCTACAAACTTGTATTTTGAAAATCTATTTTTAGCCATGGTGGCCATCTTGGATTTCCGGCCGACCTGAATTTTGCTAGGATCAATTAGACATCAAGAGCAACATTCCTGTGAAGTGTCACGAACATTCGTCAAGTAGTTTCAGAGGAGTAGTCGCTACAAGTTTTTACTATATAACTCTATGTAAACAAAAATGGCCACTGGCAGCCATGTTTAATGTTGATTCAAAATAATGTTCGACTAGGATCAACATCATGTCATACTGATCATTTTAGAAAAAGTCCCATATCAATATCACTTACAGTTTTCAAGAAGTAGTCGTTACAAACTTATTTTTTAAAAAATTATTTTTAGTCGTGGCGGCCATCTTGAATTTCTGGCCGACCTGAAATTTTGCTAGGATCAATAAGACATCAAGAGCAACATTCCTGTAAAGTTTCATGAAAATCCGCCAAGTAGTTTCAGAGGAGTAGTCGTTACAAGTTTTTACTAGATAACTCTATGTAAACAAAGATGGCCAGTGACAGCCATGTTTAACATCGAATCAAAACGATTTTCGACAAGAACCAACACCATGACATGCTGATCATTTTAGAAAAAGTCCCATATCAATATCACTTATAGTTTTCAAGAAGTAGTCGCCATAAACTTGTTTTTTGAAAATCTATTTTTAGCCGTGGCGGCCATCTTGAATTTCCGGCCAACCTAAAACAATTCTGGGATGTGATCAGACATCAAGAGCAATATTCCTGTGAAGTTTCATAAAAATTCGTCAAGTAGTTTCAGAGGAGTAGTCGCTACAAGTTTTTACTATATAAATCTATGTAAACAAAGATGGCCGCTAGCGGCATGTTTAAAGTTGCATTGAAATAAATTTCGACAAGGATCAACATCATGTCATGCTGATCATTTTAGAAAACGTCCAATATCAATATCACTTACAGTTTTCAAGAAGTAGTCGCTACAAATTTATTTATTTTAAATCTATTTTTAACTGTGGTGGCCATCTTGAATTTCCGGCCACCCTGAAATTTTTCTAGGATCAACTAGACATCAAGAGCAACATTCCTGTGAAGTGTCATGAACATTCGTCAAGTAGTTTCAGAGGAGTAGTCGCTACAAGTTTTTACTATACAACTCTATGTAAACAAAAATGGCCACTGGCAGCCATGTTTAATGTTGATTCAAAGTAATGTTCGACTAGGATCAACATCATGTCATGCTGATCAGTTTAGAAAAAGACCTATATCAATATCACTTACAGTTTTCAAGAAGTAGTCGATACAAACTTATTTTTTAAAAAATTATTTTTAGTCGTGGCGGCCATCTTGAATTTCTGGCCGACCTGAAATTTTGCTAGGATCAATTAGACATCAAGAGCAATATCCTGTAAAGTTACATGAACATCCGCCAAGTATTTTCAGAGGAGTAGTCGCTACAAGTTTTTACTATATAACTCTATGTAAACAAAGATGGCCACTGGCAGCCATGTTTACCGTCGAATCAAAACGATTTTTGACAAGGACCAACACCATGTCATGCTGATAATTTTAGAAAAAGTCCCATATCAATATCACTTATAGTTTTCAAGAAGTAGTCACTACAAACTTGTATTTTATAAATCTATTTTTAGCTTTGGTGGCCATCTTGGATTTCACATCAACATGAATTTTTGCTAGGATCAACTAGACTTCATGGGCAACATTTCTGTAAAGTTTCATGAATATCCATCTAGTAGTTTCAGAGGAGTAGTCGCTACAAATAAAAGTTTACGGACAGACAGGCAGGCGGACACACGGCATAAGCTCTGCTGATCAGAGAGTCGAGCTAAAAATTGTTGGTTTGCTGTTTCCCTACCTACCCACCAAAAAGGGCCCTACCTAAAACTTTTTATAGCAATTCTTTTAACAATTTTGTTGTTTTTTTACTGTTTTTAGTATATTTTTCTTTAATTTCTTATGGTTTTTTACTGTCTTTGGCAAAAAAACAAGAGGTCAATGACCTTGAAGCTCTACTGATTGATTTTGATTTCAGGAAGTAGTCGCTACAAACTTGTTTTTTGAAAATATAATTTTAGTAGTGGCGGCCATCTTGAATTTCCGGCCAACCTGAAATGTTGCTAGGATCAATAAGACATCAAGAGCAACATTCCTGTGAAGTTTCATGAAAATCCGTCAAGTAGTTTCAGAGGAGTAGCCGCTAGAAGTTTTCATTATATAACTCTATGTAAACAAAGATGGCCGCTGACAGCCATGTTTAACATCGAATCAAAATGATTTTTGACAAGGAACAACATCATGTAATGCTGATCATTTTAGAAAATGTCCCATATCAATATCACTTATAGTTTTCAAGAAGAAATCGCTACAAACTTGTATTTTGAAAATCTATTTTCACAAATGGCGACCATCTTGAATTTCCGGCCGACCTGAAATTTTGCTAGAATCAGTAAGACATCAAGAGCAACATTCGTGAGAAGTTTCATGAAAATCCGTCAAGTAGTTTCAGAGGAGTAATCACTACAAGTTTTCATTATATAATACTATGTAAACAAAGATGGCCAATGGCAGCCATGATTAACGTCAAATCAAAGTAATGTTCGACTCGGATAACCATCATGTCATGCTGATCAATTTAGAAAAAGTCCCATATCAATATCACTTATAGTTTTCAAGAAGTAGTCGCTACAAACTTATTTTTTAAAAATCTATTTTTAACTGTGGCGGCCATCTTGAATTTCTGGCCGATCTGAAATTTTGCTAGGATCAATAATACATTAAGAGAAATATTCGTGTAAAGTTTCAAGAAAATCCGCCAAGTAGTTTCAGAGGAGTAGTCGCTACAAGTCTTTACTATATAACTCTATGTAAACAAAGATGGCCGCTGGCAGCCATGTTTAACGTTGAATCAAAACGATTTTTGACAAGGACCAACATCATGTCATGCTGATCATTTTAGAAAAAGTCCCATATCAATATCACTTATAGTTTTCAAGAAGTAGTCGCTACAAACTTGTATTTTGAAAATTTATTTCGTGGCGGCCATCTTGAATTTCCGGCCGACCTGAAATTTTGCTAGGATCAATTAGACATCAAGAGCAACAATCCTGTGAAGTTTCATGAAAATCCGTAGTTACAGAGGAGTAGTCGCTACAAGTTTTCATTATATAACTCTATGTAAACAAAGATGGCCGCTGGCAGCCATGTTTAACGTCGAATCAAAACGATTTTCGACAAGGACCACATCATGTCATGCTGATCATTTTAGAAAAAGTCCCATATCAATATCACTTAGAATTTTCAAGAAGTAGTCGCTACAAACTTGTATTTTAAAAATCTATAGTTAGCTATGGCGGCCATTTTGGATTTCACATCAACATGAATTTTTGCTAGGATCAACTAGACTTCATGGGCAACATTTCTGTAAAGTTTCATGAAAATCCGTCAAGTAGTTTCAGAGGAGTAGTCGCTACAAATAAAAGTTTACGGACGGACAGACAGACGGACGGACAGACAGACGGACGACGGACACCGCACCACGGCATAAGCTCTGCTGATCTCTGATCAGTAGAGCTAAAAAATCACCTACCTACCTACCTACCTACCCACTTATAAAATCCTGGGTCGGGAAACAGCATACAAATATATTTTTAAGGATGGCCTAATATTCCAGAATGATATTAAATCAGTAATTTACGATATGTATGTATGTGGTTTAACATATCACGATGGAATTTACTTGTAGCAGTGAGCTCAATGCTAAACTTATAGCGCTAACACACTGAAATACCAAGCCATAGAAAGGTCATTGATACCCCACCCAGTCGCATTATACCAACACAGACAGGGTTAACTAGTCCCAGTGCTACCATTTATACACTGAGCATCATGCAAGGGATGTACTAGTACCATTTTTATAAAGTCTGGTATGAGCAGGCCTTGGATTGAACCCCCGACCTCATGCACCTGAGGTGGGCGCTCTACCATTATGACACTGCCAAGGTTCAGATATTTAACTTAAGATCTTCCTAAATGATGCTAAATCAGGTATTCATGAACCCATGACCACTCTAAATTAGACATCAACCCATGACCTCGTTCTCCATGTACAATACTCCGCAAAAGTAACTTAATTTAAAACTTTGCAAATGTTATTTAAAACCCTGTCCATTTATCAGTTAACAAAAGTAGACATACTGTCGTAAATCTTGACCATTAGTTGTCCTTGATGTTTTTGTTTCTGCAGGAGTTTGAACACGCGTGTCCCCTGGACTAAAGGTGCCACTTCGTCGTGGGATACTCGTATGGATTACACTGTTCTTTCCTGTCGACGCAGATCCTGGCTTCTTCGGGATAGTGGCTCTTGCCGGACTGGCCGAGTTGATCTAAAGAAGTGAGGCACTAAGTGAAATTAAACGGCAGATTGTGTACAATTTTGTGTACAAATTGTATTAACTGGATTATACTATAAACTTGACAGATTCGGTATATGTAAATAATAAGTGTTTGAGAATGGTCTACTAACCGGACAGATTCAGTACATGTAAATGAGTGTGTGAATGATCTACTGACCGGACAGATTCAGTATATGTAAATGAGTGTGTGAATGGTCTAATAACCGGACAGATTCAGTACATGTAAATGATCTACTAGACAGATTCAGTACATGTAAATGAGTGTGTGAATGGTCTAATAACTGGACAGATTCAGTACATGTAAATGAGTGTGTGAATGATCTACTTACTTGACAGATTCAGTACATGTTAATGAGTATGTGAATGATCTACTGACTTGACAGATTCAGTACATGTAAATGAGTGTGTGAATGGTCTAATAACCGGACAGATTCAGTACATGTAAATGAGTGTGTGAATGATCTACTTACTTGACAGATTCACTACATGTAAATGAGTGTGTGAATGATCTACTTACTTGACAGATTCACTACATGTAAATCAGTGTGTGAATGGTCTACTGACTGGACAGATTTAGTATATGTAAATGAGTGTGTGAATGATCTACTGACTTGACAGATTTAGTACATGTAAATGAGTGTGTGAATGGTCTACTTACTCGACAGATTTAGTACATGTAAATGTGTGTGTGAATGTTCTACTGACTGGACAGATTTAGTACAGGCATTCACGATTGAGCATGGAATTACATTCATACTGACGCCATGTCATCGTGTGTTCAGCTCCGCCCCATTCCTCGCTAAATGTAAACAAGAGTGTGAATGTATAATGAGTAGTAGATTCGTAGACACATTGTTGCCGCAGTAGCAAGCGATCTGTAACACACAACAAGTGTGTAGTCTTCATCATTGTTTTTTGAATGTGTATGAAAGGTCTCACGCAGCCTTTCAATGAAAATAACGCAATATTTAGGACAGTGAACGATGCTTGATGGTTCACGACAAATTGGCAATGATTTATTTTTAGTGGCCGATCATCGTTCTCACATCTGAGTTAAATTGTCAGCACAGTTTGCACAACTCTGGCAAGCGAGAATCACCCCCGGTATCCGTATAATATGAACTCGGGTCGGATAAGGCCATACACGGGTACGGGAAAGACGCGCCATATTACATGTACGCTCAATATTTGTCATTTATTTAAATATTATATTCGTTATATAATTAGTTTTTGCTGTTAGATTCCCTGAATATTTTTCTTCGCATCCATATCTTATGTTTTTCATTTTAATAGTGTTTTAGGCAAATTTTATCTGTTTTGAACTGGGCGGATCGGAAAAATCCGTGTCAACAATTGACATTTCGTCGATTTTTCAATTATACAGTAATTTTGACACGATAATAAGGACATGCACATGTAAAACATTCATTCTGTTAGTCATTTTGTCTCTATTTGGTCCCTTAATACTAACTAAGGGTTTTTAATCTGGCGTTTTGTGAGAGTGGGGTCCCAGAAAGTAGATAAGTCTTACGACGGCCATAGATAAGTACCAACGTTATGTAGTAAAACTGAAGGATAAGTACCAACGCATTTCGGAAATATAGCTCTTTTATGTTGTAACTTCATCAGAACAGAGAATTTAAGCTAAATTTTGCAACAAAACCACGTCTTACTAGGTTTTTTATACAGTGTATTATATACTTTCAGTACAAGTGATATAGAGGATACTTCTGCACTGAAAGATTTAATATTTTATCGAAAATAACTAGTAATTAAATACTAGTTTATAATATATTTTTCTGGCGTATGTTATTTTCTTGAGTATATGAACAGCCTCTTTAATTTGTAATCTGAATATTATCCTTTCATTATATTATATTATAACAGGACCTGTGCATCCTTTCATATACGCAAAGAAGAGAGACAACTGTTTGTTATTCCATCAATTCCCCGGGTATATTTCATCCGTTGAAAGCGCCGCGTTACACGACGTCACTTGGCAAATATAGGTCACGAAGATAACCTCAAGAGAAATTTAATGAAATGTTAATTACAACAAACTTGCAATGCTCCCAAACCTTGCACCCCCCAGTAATTGCACATGGTAAGGTAGTAATGAATAGTTTCTTTGGAGTTTTTCACTTTGATAACGCTTATAATTACACATGGTAGCAATGAACAGTTTATCTGTGTTGTAATGCACGCTTACGCAAACGCATCCCATACATGGGAGTAATTCTATTTCTGTGCTGATGTGTACTTTAGCATGTCGTGCTTAGAAGGTGAATAATTTATGTAATCAATTTGAAAGGCATGTCAAGGATTCGCGTAGCACACATTGGGAAGAAAGTGTCTGGTAAAAAAATCGGTCATGGCGTGTTTACGTCTCCGTGACAACTCTTTTTTTGAATATTGTTTTAACACTCGTGACTTGGTCTGTTAATGTTAAACTTTGTTCCCAGTTCCTACCCAGAAATAATGCTATTTTCTCTCGGCAGCTATTTTACGCTTGCGTAAAACCTTGCTTGTTCTGTTTGATAAAAAAATCCATTATGAGCAGTGAACATACTAAGATATAGAGATTACTTAACTGCTGGAATCGATTATAGGGAAATCCTTCATGAGATGGTAGACGTGTGGTTTTTTTTTCACGAACGAGCGTATGCGAGTGAGTAATGTTTAATGAGTAACGTTTTTTTCACTGAGAAATCCGAATCTTTTACCGATAAAAATGTAAAAAATAAATATTAACTTACTTATCTCAATTATTAATCTTTTAAAATGTTTACAAAAAGACGCAGATGGAGAAAATTAACAAAGGGGAGTAATCATGTAATTTATGAGAACAAGTATATATGTAACCTACTCAGTTCCTAACAATATTCATGCACCTTATTTATTTCAATAACAAGTATGTATTGGGCGCGAGCACAACTGCCTATTGATAAATCTTTGTCGGAGCCAATTAAGATAACATTGTTCTGATGCACTTACAATTGATTGAATTGAATGTTGTTTAACGGCTCATCGACAAAGTATAGGTTATTTAGAGCCGCCCCAGAGAGAGGGGAAGGATACATAGGTATCCGGGAACCGTGCCCTACTCTTATTATCGAATAGATTCCTATGGTTCTTTAACGTGTTCGGAGGATAGACCGATACAAGGGACCGCCTGGTTTACGTTCCCATCCGACGGACGAGGCTAAGTGAAAGTGTCTTGCCCAAGAACACACTGACGAAACTCAGTGACACCACGGAGGATTGAACCCGAGGCTTCCGGTTACAAATCCGCTGCGCTACCGACTGCCAGAGAGAGGGGAAGGATACATAGGAATGCGGAAACCTGCCCTACTCTTACTATCGAATAGATTCCAAAGCTTCCAATGGTTATTTAACATGCTCGGAGGATAGACTGAAACTGAACCGTTTGTTAACGTCCCCGTCCGACGGACGAGGCTGAGGGAAAGTGTCTTGCACAAGAACACACCGACGAAAGTCAGTGACAACGGCCAGGCTTGAATCGATGAAATGTCAATTGTTGACACGGGTTTTACCAATCCGCCCAGTTCAAAACGGATAAAATTGCTTAAAACAATACTAAAATGAAAAACATATATGGATGTGAAGAAAAATATTCAGGGAATATAACAAAGCGAAAACTAATTATATAACGAATATGATATTTATATAATTGACAAATATTGAGCGTACATATACTGTGGCGCGTCTTTCCTGTACCCGCGTATGGCCTTATCCGACCCGCGCTCATATTATACGGATACCGGGGGTGAGAATGTCGATCATAGGAATTATTTTATTTCCTGCTCTTACGGTAGTTTCAGGATATTTTTAATAAACTGGACTTGAATATGGTATTTTGAAAGTAATAACTTCCAACACTGCTGGGGACCGGCTTCTAAAAAAAAAATTCTGCCTTAAGAGTCACACTTATTTTGAAAAAATCACTAAAATCGCCGTACCCCACCCACCATGTCAGCTGCACCATGCATTTTTTCCGTTTAGTCATTTATATAGAGAACTATTTAAAATTTATGTTTGTATTATATTTGTATTATTTCTAACTTACTTTATCACAATTTGTAGATTTTAATGACTGACATCATGTCTTCGCTTTACTGAATGAATAATTTTCACTCAATATTAAAATTGTTGATCATTTGAAGAATTAAACCGGAAGTGTCTAATAAACCGGAAGTCGCGTGAAGAATCACCGTGGTAACCAATGTAATTTAGAGGCAGTCGAGTTCATTTGTTGGTTCGGTATATCAAAGAAATTACAGACGGTAACACTCGCTTTAGTGAACCGACAGAACGCGTGATATACTTTCTCTGATCACACATCAAAGGCATGCTACCTAGCTATAGACTCTTCCGGAAAACTCCCTACTATCGGTAATGGTTTAGTCCAAATTGACCTACTTTTGCACAGCGAGTGACAAACAATCGTGCTATGGATCAAAGTATATTGCCGCAAGGCATAGTTTAAGATATTAGAAGGAGGGTAAAGGGCAATTGTAGATTTTTTAACGACCGATAGATAAAATATCTGGACCGATTTAAACAGAGATTTTGAAAAGAAAAACGGTCTGGAGAAACAGATTTCGGTCTGGGAACTGATAAATCGGCGATTTTAGAAGCCCTGCTGGGGACGCCCGAAGTTATTTTCGCAGAGTGGAATACATCAACATCCAATAGCGAAAATGTGAGTCTAGAAGTTATGTTATGATATCGGTTCTGGTCACGTGAGACTTGTAAGCAGGACATGTGGGAGGTGTCAACTAGTTTCAATTCACTGAGTACTTCCGTTTTATTGGACGGCATCATCGGTTGTTTACATGTCTGATGCGTCAAACATCCATTGACACAAGCGATGTATTTCCATGCTCAATCAGGAACGGCTGAATGAGTGAGAGAATAATCTACTGACTTGACAGATTCAGTACAAGACAGATTCAGTACTTGACATTCAGTACACGACAGATTCAGTATATGTAATTTAGTGTGAGAATGGTCTACTAACTTCAGATTCAGTACAGGTAAATGTGAGAATACAGATTCAGTATGTGCAACTGCATGTGTGAATAAGCTACAGACTTGACAGATTTCAGTACATGCAAATGAGTGTTTAAAGAAGGTGGTGGCAAAATGAACATACTTAAGTATGTTATGACTTGCATACATGGGAGGTTACCTTTGGCGACTCCATCACATTTCCTGACGGAGTTTTTCTCCCTGAGATAACGTTTTCCTTAGTTGAACTTGTGTCTGCTGTGACCTGGCGTCGTGTGCCATGAGAACTGGACTGTGACGCACTGTTGCTCCCTGGACCTCCTACAAAGGTAGATAACCATTCATGCATATATAATCTTGTTTTGATTAAAAGCCATCTCGTGCAAAGTTATCTTTTTCTTTCTTTCCAAAACCAACATGCTCAGTCAAGGTACCTATCCACCTAAAACTGTCAACACTTAATTTTCATTCAACCATACAAGCGTTTATGAAATATTAGTAACTATCTAATATATCAAGACTAGCCTTGTAAAATGCAATTTTTTAATCAAACATGCAGTTTATTAACGTCTTTAAATTGTAAGGCAAGTCAGCAATCAATGATATGTTAATACAGTTCATTCAAATGTATTTATTATATAAATTTAAATCTTCTTTGTAAACTACAATCATGCCTCAGTCCTTCAGAGTATAAAAGAAACAAGATGCTAGGAAAATAACACAGAACTGGGTAACCACACATTAGTTTTCAAACCACACTACATGTAACACCTGCAGATTGCACTAACCACAATATTTGACTTGGTGTCAACTTTCAGATCACATGAAATTACATGTTACATATGTAGATTGCACTAACCACACAATATTTGACTTGGTGTCAACTTTCAGATCACATGAAATTACATGTTACATATGCAGATTGCACTAACCACACAATATTTGACTTGGTGTCAACTTTCAGTTCACATGAAATTACATGTTACATATGTAGATTGCACTAACCACACAATATTTGACTTGGTGTCAACTTTCAGATCACATGAAATTACATGTTACATATGCAGATTGCACTAAACACACAATATTTGACTTGGTGTCAACTTTCAGATCACATGAAATTGCAGATTGCACTAACCACACAGTAGTTGACTTGGTGTCAACTTTCAGACCACATGAAATTACATGTAACACATGCAGATTGCACTAACCACACATTTAACTTGGCATCAACTTTCAGTCCACATTACATGTAACACATGCAGATTGCACTAACCACACATTTAACTTGGCATCAACTTTTAGTCCACATTAAATGTAACACATGCAGATTGCACTAACCACACATTTAACTTGGCATCAACTTTTAGTCCACATTACATGTAACACATGCAGATTGCAATAACTACACATTTAACTTGGCATCAACTTTTAGTCCACATTACATGTAACACATGCAGATTGCACTAACCACACATTTAACTTGGCATCAACTTTTAGTCCACATTAAATGTAACACATGCAGATTGCACTAACCACACATTTAACTTGGCATCAACTTTTAGTCCACATTACATGTAACACATGCAGATTGCAATAACTACACATTTAACTTGGCATCAACTTTTAGTCCACATTACATGTAACACATGCAGATTGCACTAACCACACATTTAACTTGGCATCAACTTTTAGTCCACATTACATGTAACACATGCAGATTGCACTAACCACACAGAAGTTGACTTGGTGTCGACTTTCAGACCACATTACATGCAACACATGCAGATTGCACTAACCACACATTTAACTTGGTATCAACTTTCAGTCCACATTATATGTAACACAGGCAGATTGCACTAACCACACAGTAGTTGACTTGGCGATATGTAACAAATGCAAATCACACAGTTTTTGGCTTGGCGTTGACTTTCAGACCACATTACATGTAACACATGCAGTTGGCACTAACCACAGTTTTTGACTTGGCACTGACTTTCACACCACATTACAAGTAACACATGCAGATGGCACTAACCACACAGTTTTTGACTTGGCACTGACTTTCACACCACATTACAAGTAACACATGCAGTTGGCACTAACCACAGTTTTTGACTTGGCACTGACTTTCACACCACATTACAAGTAACACATGCAGATGGCACTAACCACACAGTTTTTGACTTGGCACTGACTTTCACACCACATTACAAGTAACACATGCAGATGGCACTAACCACACAGTTTTTGACTTGGCACTGACTTTCACACCACATTACAAGTAACACATGCAGATGGCACTAACCACACAGTTTTTGACTTGGCACTGACTTTCACACCACATTACAAGTAACACATGCAGATGGCACTAACCACACAGTTTTTGACTTGGCACTGACTTTCACACCACATTACAAGTAACACATGCAGATGGCACTAACCACACAGTTTTTGACTTGACATGGCTTTCAGACCACATTACAAGTAACACATGCAGATGGCACTAACCACACAGTTTTTGACTTGACATGGCTTTCAGACCACATTACAAGTAACACATGCAGATTGCACTAACCACGCAGTATTTGACTTGACATGGACTTTCAGACCACATTACATGTAACACATGCAGATTGCACTAACCACACATAGTTTACCATTTCAAATAAGAACAATAAAACTCGGATTTAATTGTTACTATGCGTGAGTTGTTACAAAAGTTGTATGGACAGTTTGAGATGTTAAACAATTTTGGGATGTTAAGATTGCTGGTATTCATAAATATGTCCTGATTTATTTAAATTGTTTAATGGCTTATCAAGGCATTATTTACCAATAGATTATTTTGAGCCACCCCAAAGGGACAGCAGTATACAGAGGTATATGAGATCACCAAATTTAACTTTCTATCTCAAATAGTTTGTCATTTCACCTAACTAGTACATTTTTGCTGTCGAATGTTTTAGTATCTATTTCTACCAAGGCAAAGCAAGTATTGAATGCCAGGTTTGAATTCAGCAAGTTCTTATACAAATTCTAAGTTCTATCGAACACCTGCAAAATGCAAAAGCTCAGCAGATTAACATTTTGCATATTTCTATAAAACCAGCAAGACGCACCGAAGCGAAGAATAGTGTACAAAGTTTCATGCATAACTGGGGCAGGCACATGCTCTTTGGCACATTCATCCATATAACTGGGCAACACACCAACAAATCCACACAAACTCGGGACAATACATTTTGGTTTATAGAAATCACAGTTTTTACCAGCAAGCCAGCATAATATGGTTCATCACTTTACAGACCAGACTATCTAATGAACCAAATGCTAGTGTTTGTAGTCTAACTATTTAATTTACCAATCCTAAAGCTTGGTATAATGTAAATTGGCAAAATGGTAGAGTTTTTCTCCCAATCAAAACGTGATGAACCACATGAATAAAATATAAGCAAATCTAGAAGCAAGAGGCCCATGGAACTTGAAGCGCTCTACTTCAAAATGAGTATTGATAACCTCACTAGTTATTTATCAAGAAAATATGTGTGAATTGTTAAGGATCACCTACAGCTACGATATTGAATTCAGTGATGGCTCCATATCAATCAGGGATTAAACGCAGGCCTGATTCTTCATCACTGACGCTCATTTTTTAGAAAGACGCAAACAAAATTAAATACCGAGTCCCTGAGGACTTGATTGCAAAAATTTAGAAAAAAATTGCTGGGCACAAAATGTTCACTTGTGAACTATTATTACAGTATTGACGATAAAAGTTTGTGAAGGACAAGTGATACTTGTGAATGACACACCTTCTCATTGTGATTAACAGTTCTGTTTCATGCAATTCCCTTCAGTACTTTCAAAGTTATGGCTGAAAATAGTTGTTAGACGGACAAACGAACCGTGCGATTACTAGATGCCTTCTGCACAAAAATCATGCTAACACTGCTATAGTAAAGGTCCCATACCTCTTACAGTTCATCAAGAGTAGTGTCATATCAAAAACATTCTATTTCTAGCTTCGAGTTTGCAAGATTTTCTATGTCTTTGGAAAAATATTTCTGCGGGTGGCAATCTGGGATGCCGGATCAACATGATTTTCATTTATGACCAAATACGTACTGCAGAAATAACCTGCCATTTAATACTTTAAATTATAAAATAGGATATCCTAGTATTAAATGGGCCAAGATTATCCAAGGTTTTCACACAAATGTTAATTGAGCATAAATTATTCTGGAATATCAAAAGATTTCCTGCAAGGCCAGTTATATGGTATGCAAGGACATCATAGGCCTAGTTTTCAGACATGTTCCATATCCATACCTCCATACCTCGTCTGGCTTTGAGTAACATCAGTTTCATGAACTTTTACCCAGTAAATTTGGCCAAGTTGTGATCCTTCAAAAAAGGTTTGACAGCAGGACACCACACCATCCCAAAAGTTCTGCAGATCTTTGATCCACAGAGCTAATTATATTCACTCAAAAAAACAGCAAAGGAAAAATAACAGATTAAGCTTAATATACTGGTGATTACAAGCATGTGAGTAAGAACGTGAACACTAGTAAGAACGAGAATGCTAGTGTAATAAACAGCTTAACTTCATCAAATGAATCACGCCATCTTTCTATGCAAAGTAATGCTTTATATAAACTAGCAGTATGCAAACAAGTGGAGTCATGCACAGTTATAGAAAACTATAGAGCATCGCACCTTGTAGTATAACGTAATTAACATCAGAACTTAAAGCAGTGCACCTCTTATACAGAGAATTTTGGAATTAAATCAGTTTGTACTAGATTCCCCAAAATAACACAGAGATCATTTTCTGGTGCCATCATCAACATATTTTTTAGTGTTTTAAAGGGATAGTAAAAATTTAAATAATAATAATTCGCCAAATCTCCCTCCATTACTGGTTCAAAGTTATTAACAACAATGTTTATGATTTTCTTCTCCAAGTGAGAAGTATAGAGTGTTTCATTAAATGTTATTTTCTTTTTAATAGAAGGCTGCAGCAGCAAACATTCTGCACCTAACGACTCCTACAAAGCATTCAGACAAATACATAAGTGTTGACTTTAATGATTGCATTATATAGAGCTAACAAACCTGATTAACATCCCAAATGTTAATTCAGCAAGAATCTTGTGACTAGTGAATTCCAGAGGCAAATGATTGATCTAAAATTCGGGTAATTTGACACAGGTCATTATAGTATAAGCCAAGCTATTAAATGTGAAAGCCCTTTCAATATAACATATTTACCATTCGCTGCTGATCCAAAAGGTTGCAAAATTCATGAAATAAACTAAATTGTTTAAAACTTTGGTAAAAAGTGTCAAAAATGGAAAAGGACTGGTTTAATGTGGAGATACTTCGTACTTGACTATTAATGTTATATATTTGAATTAAGTATGCTTGTACAGAAACTGTGTTTATTGTAATGTATTTCTTAGTCTTATACGGTCAGAAAAATCATTTATTTCTTGTGCATTTGTTTTCCTTTTAATTAAACTAGTTGAAAATATGCCCAAACCCCTTTCTCAGTTGAAAAATGCCCATTTCCCCAATTGTTAATGATGTACTAGACACTGAAAGGGCTTTTGTATTGAAGGCAAGCTAGTGAGCTCTGAGGCTTACGTTTCATACTACCATGCGCGTTATTGTCGCCACCATGGCTATAGCGTCTCTGACCTCGTGTATTACTACTGGTTGCAGACTGACTTCGCGTGACTTTGTTTGGAGACTGATTGTTGTTAGCCTGATTATCACTCTGAGGTCTATTGGATGTGGTAGATGTGGGGAGGTGCCGCAGGGACTGGCTGCTCCCAGACCTGTCACTGCCTTCCAGCTGAAATGGGGAAAAGTTCACATATAATCATTACTGTAACAAGTTCCTATACTCATTTATACACAATGAGTTTGACCAATTGGCCAATACCGACATGGGAAGAACACTGCTGTATGTACTGAATTAGAATCTATTTCCAGTTCCTCTTCCTATAAAAGTACAATTTATAAAAAAATAAAAAAAACAGGGCCAAGATGGCCCTAAATTGATCACCTGAGTACTGGCACATTATCAAACGTCTACGAAATCTTATGGTCATATACAATCTGTGCAAGTTTGGTTAAGGTTGTTCAAGAAATGTGGCCTCTGTTGTGTTAACAACATTGATATAAAGACGAACAAAGTTTGGTAAAGATCAATTACAAAATGAAGGTGCTAGAGTTTACCACCTGGGGCAGGGCCAAATGTGACCCCAGGGCTACATGTAATATATGAGAGCTGTGTGCCTTGTGGTTTCAGGGAAGTCTTTTTTTTTAAATTTTTCCCTATACAACTCTATGTAAACCATGTGACCCCTGGGGCGGGGCCAATTGTGACCGGCCAGTGTCACCATTTGAACAAACTTGGTAAAGGACCTTAAGAGTACAGTAAATGCAAAATATTAAACCTCTGACTCCTGTAGTTTCAGAGAAGATTTTTAAAAATAAATTCCTATACAAGTCTATGTAAAACTGTGACCCCATGGGCGGGGCCAAATTTCACATCAGGGACCGTAAGCTTATAGCAAATGCAAAATATTAAACATCTGGCTCTTGCAGTTTCAGAAGATTTTTTTTCTCTCCTATATGTCTATGTAAAACTGAACCCCCGGGGCGGGGCCAAATTTGACCCCAGGGTCACCATTTGAACAAATTTAGTACAAGACCACAAGTTGATGCTACATGTAATACATGAGAGCTCTATGCCTTCTAGTTTCAGAGAAGAAGATTTTTTCATATAGAAGTTTTTCCTATAGAAGTTTTTTCCTATAGAAGTCTATGAAAAACATGCAAAATCTCAAAATACAAACTTTGGACCCCCGGGGCACGGCCATTTTTGATCCCGGGAACTTCATTTGAACAAACTTGATAATCTAGGCGTTGGCGATCATTTTAAAAGAAAAACTGTCAAAATCTGTCCAGCGGTTCTTGAGAAGATTTGTTTAAGGTTTTGACTATATATGGTAATGGTGGCCATCTTGGATGTCGCGCTGACCTAATTTTAACAAATCTAAAAAGCATTCATCTAAGGATCATCCGTGTGAAATGTGGTCAAAATTGGCCAAGCGGTTCCTGAGGAGGTCGTTTGAAGCAAAACTTAACGACGACCGACGGACGAAGAGTGATCCCAATAGATCACCAGCAGTTTCAGAGAAGACGATTTTTTTTTTTCTTCCCAATATAAGTCTATGTAAAACTGTGATCCCCAGGTTCACCTTCGGCTCAAGTGATCTAAAAACTAGTAATTTAAATTCTGACAAGGTTGGAGTATATGGCATGAGGTCAGCTATGAACTGATGTCGTAATTCGATCCTTCCTACAAAGAAATACTATTCAAGCACAACATATCGCAAATCCAATCCCCAATCTGGGCTAGTTAAATATCTTTGGGAGTGCTCACATGGTGTAAATCACTTTCCTGGAGTGTGATCATAATATTACGAAGTTTCAATGTCAGTCACTTTCCTCTCTGGATAAATCTCCAGCAAAAGCAACATAGTAAAAGCCAACATAGCATCAACTTACGTCCGTCGTCCTTCTGCCCAGCAAAAGGTACGTGGCTTGGATATCATCAAACTTCTGCTGAGTTATTGAGTCTTCTATACTTTGTCGACTGTAGCCCATATTAACCATAATTTCTGAAATGCAATTACACAATAATTAATAATCTAGAATAGAATAGTGTTTCAGTAGAGGTTTGTATAGCTTTGCTTTATATAATGCAGCCAGAATTGCCTGATGCTTCTGCTTACAAATACACAATCGTGTTATATATGAGTTAGTATTTATTAATGGCTTATATAGCACAAGATAACCTGAATATAATGAAAAATAGCAGTCATATTGGTATGAAACAGTGAGAAACTTTTGAAATCTGCATTTACACACTGGGGTTTAACCTATTTTCCAGCACATTTTAGGCTATATGGATGATTTTTTTGTGGAAGAGAATTTTTTTTTATTTCAAATCCTACAGAGGCAATAGTGATGATGACAAGCAATTTGGTTATGCATCAATCTTTTTAAAACCGAACTTCACCAAAGAAGAGATTCTGCATACATCTCTGCCACCAGAGTTGTAACATGTGTTAAGGCAGCTGACATATACAGAGGCCAGTTACAATGAGTGAGAACGGCATTTAACCGACAGAAAAGTCATACGATTCTTACTTTTGAAAACTGAAGAAAACAAGAGGTCAATGACCTTGAAGCTCTACTGATTGAATTTGATTTCAGGAAGTAGTCGCTACAGACTTGTTTTTTGAAAATCTATTTTTAACCGTGGCGGCCATCTTGAATTTCCGGCCGACCTGAAATTTTGCTAGGATCAATTAGACATTAAGAGCAACATTCCTGTGAAGTTTCATGAAAATCCGTCAAGTAGTTTCAGAGGAGTAGTCGCTACAAGTTTTCATTATATAACTCTATGTAAACAAAGATGGCCGCTGGTAGCCATGTTTAACGTCAAATCAAAACGATTTTCTACAAGGACCAACATCATGTCATACTGATCATTTTAGAAAAAGTCCCATATCAATATCTCTTATAGTTTTGAAGAAGTAGTCGCTACAAACTTATTTATTTTAAATCTATTTTTAGCTGTGGCGGCCATCTTGAATTTCCGGCCGACCTGAAATTTTTCTAGGATCAACTAGACATCAAGAGCAACATTCCTGTGAAGTTTCATGAACATCCGTCCAGTAGTTTCAGAGGAGTAGTCGCTACAAGTTTTTACTATATAACTCTATGTAACCAAAGATGGCCACTGGCAGCCATGTTTAACGTCGAATCAAAATAATTTTCCACAAGGATCAACATCATGTCATGCTGATCATTTTAGAAAAAGTCCCATATCAATATCACTTATAGTTTTCAAGAAGTAGTCGCTACAAACTTATTTTTTAAAAATCTATTTTTAGCTGTGACGGCCATCTTGAATTTCTGGCTGTTCTGAAATTTTGCTAGGATCAATTAGACATCAAGAGCAACATTCCTGTAAAGTTTCATGACAATCCGTCCAGTAGTTTCAGAGGAGTAGTCGCTACAAGTTTTTACTATATAACTCTATGTAAACAAAGATGGCCGCTGGCAGCCATGTTTAACGTTGAATCAAAACGATTTTTGACAAGGATCTACATCATGTCATGCTGATCATTTTAGAAAAAGTCCCATATCAATATCACTTATAGTTTTCAAGAAGTAGTCACTACAAACTTGTATTTTAAAACTCTATTTTTAGCTTTGGTGGCCATCTTGGATTTCACATCAACATGAATTTTTGCTAGGATCAACTAGACTTTATGGGCAACATTTCTGTAAAGTTTCATGAATATCCATCCAGTAGTTTCAGAGGAGTTGTCGCTACAAATAAAAGTGTACGGACAGACAGACGGACAGACGGACGACGGATGCCGCACCACGGCATAAGCTCTGCTGATCTCTGATCAGTAGAGCTAAAAAGGGTACATCTTTATCCTCAGATGCTATTAGCGTTATAAAACTTGACCTCCTAAAATCTCAACTATTATTGCAATGAATATTATCTAAAATCACACATTTTTATTTCCAAAAAAAACACGAAAATGAATGAAATGATAGCATCTTTTTAACAACTTGCTTTTATAGCCTTGACAATATGTTCAACAGTAAAGGACAGTGTATTTCTGCAAATTTATCATACATTTATCATATATTTATCATACATTTATAATACATACATCATAATCATATTATCATGTATTTAACACAACTTGCCGATTGTCCATTTAAAGTAACAAACCAATATGACTGCACTGCAAGAAGATAAGCAACAACAAAAGACTAATACATTCCTAACTAAATGCATTTTTAACTAAAACATAAAAATAAAACATTTGGCAGAAGCAACAGCAACCAGCATTTTTTCTTTTTGCCACCTGCGAATTTTAAAATCATTCATATATGCCTACAAAAGCCTGTAGGATAAGTTCTATGGCATGACTTCATTCAACAGATTCTATGCTGTTCACTAGCTCCAGATTTCATTTTCTTTTTTTATATACTTTTCTAAAATCAAAATGGTTGAAATCAGACTAATTCAGAAATACTGGAAACTTTATGAAACATTATTCGCTGAAACGGACAATATTTAAGATTTGTTTTATTTCTGACACCTTTAACTTTCGATTTTATTTTATGAAAGCATACTTTTTTTTATTTCTTCCAAAGTTTTAATAAACATTCTTATTATATAATATTTAACCTATGAAGTCATTTTCTGGGGCTGCTAAAAGCACAATTTCTGGGCGGTTAAAAAACAATAAAATCATCCTTAATTTTCTTAGTATGTTAATTATCATGTTGATAATTTATTTACCTTCTATGTTTCAGGTATGTGTCCAACATCCCCTTTTCCCACACACCAGCATGCTAATTTTGTTTTAATTCAAGCAAGTTATGAAAAATCAACAGGCTGACATTAGTTGATCCAATCAATACAACTCGGTTAGTGTTGGGCATTCAGTTTCGCATCACCATTAATATTTTAATATCAGTTTGTACTGGGAAACTATACTCATCAACTATCGACTTTGCAATCGGATCTCAATATCTGAACGTTGGAACTGTTTTGAAACTGTTATTTTATAGGTAAATACTTGCGCAGTATCTTCTGCTCCGCAAGTTCATTAGTTTATGGAAATGTCACTTTTATTTTGTAAATAAGGACTGCTAATAGCAGCTGGAATTGTATGAATTTAAGCATAAATTGCAGTATGTAATAGTACTGAGCTTCTGATGGGACTAACATTTATATGAAGTTGTAGCATGGTCATTTTACATTCCTTTGTATCTGCAAAGTTGTAAATCATTTAACCGAAATTGCAGTATGGTCACAGACATTTCCTTTGTATTTGCGGATGTAAATCATTTAACTAACAAGAAATGTCACTGTGACAAATGCCCCCAAAGTGACCTTTGACCTCTGTGACCTTCGAGCCAAGGACCTGGAATATTGTGCACGACACGTTGTCTGGCTGTGTTGAGCATGTGTGGCAAGTTATTTGAAAATCCGTCCAGGAATGCAAAAGTTATTGACCGGACACGATTTGACCTTTGACCTCTAAGTGTGACCTTGACCTTGGAGCCACGGACCTGACCTGGATTTTGTGCGCGACAAGTCGTCTTGCTGTGGTGAGCACTTGTGCCAAGTTATTTGAAAATCCGTTCCGGAATGCCAGTTATGGACCGGACATAATTTGACCTTTGACCTCTAGGTGTGACCTTGACCTTACAGCCGGAGTTTTGTGCGCGACACATCGTGTTGTTGTGGTGAGCACTTTTGCCAAGTTATTTGAAAATCTGCCCATGAATGTCAGAGTTATTAACCAGACACGATTGTATGGACGAACAAACGAACGAACGAAGAGACTGACCGACGGATGGACAGACAGTGCGACTACTATATGCCACCCTGCGGGGGCATAAACTATATGCCACCCTATGGGGGCATAAAAATAACACCTGTCAGAATGACTGGTGTACTCTACCAGTTATAGACAGATGAAATGGACATGCTACAAAACAAACGGAGTAGGGTCTCATCTTGTTGGTCGATTTAAACACCTTTATGCCCATCTTGATAGCCCATCTCAATGTTTAAATGGTATGCAAAGTCAGAAGATATTTCCCTATATTAACTAAGATACACTGCCTATCTTTTAATTACCCTTTTTTTTTTAAGATAACACAAGCCAATGCAGTGACACACTATGAAAATGTACCCAAATTGCAGCTTTTTATTATTTTATATAATTTTATATAATTTGTTTATGCAAAATGTTGAAACTTAGTTAAAATAGTATCAAAATGATGAAATATTTTTATAGTTCTATTCCAAAAACACGCTTCCTCACAATTTGTTAGCACGCAGAATGTATTAGTTCTGTTTAATATATATACCTGAACTACAATAATAATTAATAACTACTAAAATGCTTTTCTGATTTCTGTACTTGATTAGCTGTGAACAATTGGGAAACCAGTGTGGAAAACTGGAATACACAGTAAGACCAAACTGCACCCTTTGGTTTCCGGCTACATTCTTCATCTGGCAACATTGGACATACCCTGGTTTTCATAAAACCTAGTTTCCTGTTATTATACATTACCAATCAAGCACTGGTACCCATTTTCAGAAGTTGAGTGTGGTACCCGTTTCAACACCATTATACTACATCGGAGATATGGGTTATAAGTAGTAGAATGGCAGCTAGCACCAGACGGGTACCAGATTAATACAGATACAGATATTAATATATCACCAAGGTAATATCAATTTGATATGAATATCTCGTCCAGGATTACAGGGTAGCAGGATCCTCTGCCAAAGTCATTATAACGAGATGATGGAACAAAGACTATACAATTTATATATGATACAAGTGTAATACATAGCTTTCCTAACTACATTGCCTGCTATATTTGACTCATGGACGACACTTGCCAATTGGTATGACCTTAGTGAAAATATCTTTATGAATAACAAATAACATGTACATGCCAATGATAATAACTACATGCGATCCAGGAGTTGTTTTCTTTACCTATATATTGATTTGAACATTTTCTGTTTACTGATGCTAATTTATAGTTAATGTGCTGAGAAAGGACTGGTATTGTTATTAATTCCAATTTACTAAAAATAACCTAAAAACGATCCTGGAACATTCTCAAAATTGTCATTTAACTTGAAGAATAGAGGCATTAAATTAACATAAAGATGAATTTTGCCAGAACAATGTAAACAATGTAAATTGTTGATTACTTTTTCACGGCACAACAAGTGAAGTAGTGAGGTATCATATACTAGTACATGTTACTTGTGATAGTTGGTGGTTGTGTTAACACTCAGCCAAGATTACACCAACATCACAGTTTACAACTCGAACTTGGCACAAAGTCAGAAATTTATTTATAAAAAAAAGTCAATTAGATCTCACCGATGCTTGTGCAATTAGTATATATCGGACAAAAGAGATACAATGCAAATTCATAATTTTGCATTACAGAATTGTTGAGATTTTATTTTATTTTCAGTAGGTGATAAAATTTGTATTACTCGGTTTTTATCCTTAGGTTCTATAGTAAAACAAAAATCTTTGGCAGAGTAAAAAGATGATAATTTTCAAGATTTTGATTTTAAAATATACATATATTGAATCGTTTTGCATGAATGTGCATGAAATAGGCAGGGTTTTAAAAGAATCACACTGTAGATACCTTAATTTTAACAGAAAACTTGGTTGAACATCAAGGATAAAGACCGAGTTTATCACCTACCAGAATGTATTAGTTATCTCTTATATCTGGTCACTGATTGGTCAGTTTTTTTGATGATGCTCTATCAAAATTATGAATAAGATTGATTTTAGGTAAAATTATCAGTCAGAAACAATTTAGTCATTATCGTCTATTTTACCCACTACAGCTAGTAGTGTTGATATTACGGCTGCGGAAATATGTGCCAAAGCTTGAGGAACTGCGATAGTTACATATTTGAAAGCTGTTACAAAAATAGCATATTACTTATTAAGACTGTTCTTCATTCTGGAAGGTAGGCAACAGAACACAAACCACCAAGAAAAATATACAAGAGCTGTCGGAGAACAGCGCAGCTCGACTATTCGATTTTTTGGAGAATAATAAATTTATAGCTAGTATATACCATCAGAAAACAAGGCTACAACAATGTGGGGTGGGGTTGGGAGCACAACATAACTATGTGTAAGAATTAACCAATAGAATTATGTGTAAGAAGCTATGTAAGAATTGACCAAAACAACACAGAAATATGGTAAAACAAAATAAAATAAAAAATTAAAGGGAAGGGGGGGGGGGGGTGATACGGGGGGTATGGCTGGGGAGGGGAGGCAGTGGGGAAGGGGGCAACATGTTTAAGAATTGACAAAAGCAACACAGAAATATGTAAAAAAAAAAAGAAAAAAAGTTTCAAGTGGGGTAGGGGTGGGGGGTTGAGCGGGGGTGAGAGGCGGGAGTGGGTTAGGGGGGAGGGGAAAGGGCAACAGATATGTGTAAGAATTGACTAAAACAACAAAGAAATATGTAAAAAAAAAAAAAAAAAAAATTCAATCTGTGGGTGGGGGGGGGGGGGGGGGGGGGGGGGGGGGGGGTTGGAGAGGCGGGGGGGGGGGAGGGTTGCAACATATGTGTAATAATTGACTAAAACAACACATAAAAAAAAAATAGGTGTGGAGGGGAGTGGGGGCATGTAGGTGGGGAGGAGGGAGCCATGCCCCAATATGGGTGAAGTAATAAGATGCATAATGCTATAACAAATCCCAAACTAAATTTATAGATATATACATGCTCACATGCAAACCTAGATTCTGCCTTTATTGCACATTTCATGGGCCATCACAATTTGGGTTCCATGGGAGCCCAGAATTTGCAAAAGACAAAATTACTTATCCAGCCATTTACAACATACTATAAGGAAACCAGTTCCAAAATTTAGATCAGCTAGGACAAGAAATGTAAGAGATACAGACCTGTAAACACAGCTTACACGCAAAATTTGATGTGAAACAGACATATTTTAAGGGCTATCAGAATTTGGGGTCCATGGGAGCCCAGGGTTACAGGAACCAAAATTACTTGAGCAGCCCTTACGATAATGCTATAAGGAAGTTAATGGCCAAATTTGGTTGTGCTAGGGTAAGAATTGTTAGAGATATAGACTTGTAAACACAGCTTACACGCAAAATTTGATGTGAAATGGGGCACATTTTATGGGCTATCATAATTTGGGTTCCATGGGAGCCCATGAGTTACAGGAACCAAAATTGCTTATGTAGCTCTTAAGATAATGCTATGAGGAAGCCCATGAACAAATTTGGTTGTGCTAGGATAGGAAATGTAAGAGATATAGACTTGTAAACACAGCTTACACGCAAACCTTGATGTGGGACGCCGACGTGATTACATAAGCTCTCTTATTCTTCGAATAGTCGAGCTAAAAATGCTCAATAAGTCTAAACCAGGAACAGCAGGAAAACAAGAATACACAACACGTTCTCCTGTATGTGTATGTGTGTGAGCGAGTTATCAACTCCAGTTTGTTTTACCTATCCGAATCGTATCGAGAACGTCTCTCGACGGTTCTTTGAATGGCTTTAATTCATGATCTTCCCATCCCATATTGATCCAACGATCCTTCATTATCGTCTGGTTAAAAACAAAACATCCATTATACAATAAATACACGTTTTTATAGTCACAAGGCTGCTGCTCATGAAGTCATGCTCACAGAAGGCAAAACCTTAATTTGCTTTGCTCACAGATCTTTGCCAAACTAAGAAACTCTTCTGAGATCATTTTGTGCTTGTACAGATACACCTTGAGGAGCACAAGCAGGACGAATATATTGAAAAATAAAATTCAGCAGGTGATTTAGAAGACAGTTATTAGAAACTAAAACCTACAAGTAATAGAACACTATGCAAAACCTTAGGAAACTAAGCCGTTATAGAATATTACGCTCGGCATAAAGCAAATAAACAAAGCAAGTCAAGGTTCCTTCTTAAGAGATGGAATCACGAGCAGCTGCAAAAAGGGAGATAATCTTGTGAGCTCTTTTTTGACAACTCGATACAGCAAATGTCTGCATCACCTTGTGGTTTAAAGCTTGTGTGACTTATTATCACACGGTGTGTTTTTTGTCACATGTTACTGTGTGTAACGATAAAAGCTTGATGGTTTTGGTCCTCCAATGTGTTATGAGCAGATTATCTCCCTTGACTACTGTTACACAGATACCTAAGCTGCACAGGTCATATAGTGTACGTCAACATGATCAAGCAAGTTTGGCTGGTTCACACTATTGAGGAGAGGTTTCAATCCAAAATGAGATACTTTTTTTAAATATCTTGCCGTTACTGTTCTTCCATAAAATTTTGGAAGTTTGGAACTTCCCTTTTTTATTTGTATTAAACATTTTTTTTTACAAAGATTTTATTTTAAAAAAGCCATAAGTGAAAATATTCTCTAATTTTCATAAACAAAAGTTTCAAAAACAACCTTCTGCAAATTGAAAATTTGAGAAATTGTAGAACAAATGGCTGAAAACCCCAACAAATGTGTACCAGCAACAAATAAGCCGAGATCTCTACGCTGCAATGTTCTATGGTGTTACCTATGCGGACAGGGTCGAGACTATCACAGGGAACATCTATGTAGGGTTTCAGCTCGTCGTCTTCCATGCCTATATTAATCCATTTCTCCCTCATTATATTCTGTAGTCGGAATAGAGAGAGGCACAAAAACACACATGAGTACTGATGAGAATCACAAATGATGGGTTAATAAATGTCACCATGCCGATTACACAGCAATTTCACTACCATTTTACCCCGAAGAAAAATACTCGGGACTGAAAACACACAGACCAAGAATTCTTTAAGCAATTTAGGTGTTTGATTTTTGTTGTTGTTGTTTTTTTGAAATTTCTCGCAAATTTAGGAAGATTTGAACTGTATCTGAACTGTATAACAAAATTTGGCGGTAAAACTAGGTAAAGAAAATCAAAGTGACAAGACCTGAAAATGCAGCAAAATAAAGACTGTTGATACATTTCCGAAGTCATGTGACCCAAAACAAAACGCGATTTGTTGTACAAGCAACCAACCTGCCTGACAACAAGGAGGGTCATCATCTTGTGGCTCCTAAATATTCACACATTCTTGAAAGAAGCAACATCAAACTAACAAAACTCACCCCAGAAATTCATATAATTCTATGACAAGCGCGGTCAGACTAGCTCAGCTCAATTATAACAAATATTTTCAATGATAGACTGATGACAGTGGGGACAATTAACAAGTGATGAACAATGGGCCTGAATGTGAAATCTGATAGGTCATGTAAAACATGCTAGTTAAGTTCATGGTGGCCTTGACCTTTGACCTAATGATCTAAGAATCAGCCGACATCCGAACAACCCCAAATAGATTATATTCAAAAAGTGTCATGGACATAGGCGATGTAAACTTTGAGATATTTGGCCAAACTATTGTTTCAGTTCATCGACTTCAATAGGAGCAAATACATGTAAACAAAAAACTAGCGATAACAACATTGACGTAAATTTAAGCATTTTTTACCAACTCCAAACTGAGAAGGAGTATGACAAACCTATACTCGGTAAAATAAGTTTTGGACCAGGGTATATAAAGTCATATAAAAACAAGAGGTCAATGACCTTGAAGCTCTACTGATTGATTTTGATTTCAGGAAGTAGTCGCTACAGACTTGTTTTTTGAAAATCTATTTTTAACCGTTGCGGCCATCTTGAATTTCCGGCCGACCTGAAATTTTGCTAAGATCAATAAGACATTAAGAGCAACATTCCTGTGAAGTTTCATGAAAATCCGTCAGGTAGTTTCAAAGAAGTAGTCGCTACAAGTTTTCATTATATAACTCTATGTAAACAAAGCAGCCATGTTTAAGGTCAAATCAAAACGATTTTCGACAAGGACCAACATCATGTCATACTGATCATTTTAGAAAAAGTCCCATATCAATATCTCTTATTGTTTTGAAGAAGTAGTCGCTACAAACTTATTTATTTTAAATCTATTTTTAGCTGTGGCGGCCATCTTGAATTTCCGGCCGACCTGAAATTTTTCTAGGATCAACTAGACATCAAGAGCAACATTCCTGTGAAGTTTCATGAACATCCGTCAAGTAGTTTCAGAGGAGTAGTCGCTACAAGTTTTTACTATATAACTCTATGTAAACAAAGATGGCCGCTGGCAGGCATGTTTAACGTTGAATCAAAACGATTTTTGACTAGGATCAACATCATGTAATGCTGATCATTTTAGAAAAAGTCCCATATCAATATCACTTATAGTTTTCAAGAAGTAGTCGCTACAAACTTATTTTTTAAAAATCTATTTTTAGCTGTGACGGCCATCTTGAATTTCCGGCCGACTTGAAATTTTTCTAGGATCAATCAGACATCAAGAGCAACATTCCTGTAAAGTTTCATGACAATCCGCCAAGTAGTTTCAGAAAAGTAGTCGCTACAAGTTTTTACTATATAACTCTATGTAAACAAAGATGGCCGCTGGCAGCCATGTTTAACGTTGAATCAAAACGATGTTTGACTAGGATCAACATCATGTCATGCTGATCATTTTAGAAAAAGTCCCATATCAATATCACTTATAGTTTTCAAGAAGAAGTCGCTACAAACTTGTATTTTAAAACTCTATTTTTAGCTTTGGCGGCCATCTTGGATTTCACATCAACATGAATTTTTGCTAGGATCAACTAGACTTTATGGGCAACATTTCTGTAAAGTTTCATGAATATCCATCCAGTAGTTTCAGCTGTGAAGTCGCTACAAGTTTTTACTATATAACTCTATGTAAACAAAGATGGCCGCTGGCAGCCATGTTTAACGTTGAATCAAAACGATTTTTGACTAGGATCAACATCATGTCATGCTGATCATTTTAGAAAAAGTCCCATATCAATATCACTTATAGTTTTCAAGAAGAAGTCGCTACAAACTTGTATTTTAAAACTCTATTTTTAGCTTTGGCGGCCATCTTGGATTTCACATCAACTTGAATTTTTGCTAGGATCAACTAGACTTTATGGGCAACATTTCTGTAAAGTTTCATGAATATCCATCCAGTAGTTTCAGCTGTGAAGTCGCTACAAGTTTTTACTATATAACTCTATGTAAACAAAGATGGCCGCTGGCAGCCATGTTTAACGTTGAATCAAAACGATTTTTGACTAGGATCAACATCATGTCATGCTGATCATTTTAGAAAAAGTCCCATATCAATATCACTTATAGTTTTCAAGAAGAAGTCGCTACAAACTTGTATTTTAAAACTCTATTTTTAGCTTTGGCGGCCATCTTGGATTTCACATCAACATGAATTTTTGCTAGGATCAACTAGACTTTATGGGCAACATTTCTGTAAAGTTTCATGAATATCCATCCAGTAGTTTCAGCTGTGAAGTCGCTACAAATAAAAGTTTACGGACAGACAGACGGACAGACGGACAGACGGACAGACGGACGGACGGACGACGGACTCCGCACCACGGCATAAGCTCTGCTGATCTCTGATCAGTAGAGCTAATAAAACTAGTGGACAGAATTTAATTATCTGTTTTTAGTAACCAAGGTCTACCCTACCCGGTTAATTTGGTACCAGAAACATTAAATTCAAAACAAGATTAGATTTTTAAAAAATATCGCGAACACACAAAGGGTATGTAAAAAATGTTGCAAAGTCCATAAAACCAATAACAGTTACAGACATTCCAGTAACCAATAAAAAGATTATTATTTTTTTGCAAACTTTCATTGTTAACGATAATTATTGTTGATTGTTGATCTATTGTCAATTATCAACTGAGATAATAAGTTGATTGTTGATCTATTGTCAATTATCAACTGAGATAAGGGATATTAAAAAAATCCGTCATCTTGTTTTTTTATGCGCCATTATATGCCCTGGTCCAAAGCTTTTTTTACCGAGTATATATACGAATATTTAGAAAGTTACATGAATATTGGAGCTGTAACCGAGTGTAATGTGACATGGACGCTGATACTTTTTCTTCTTTTTGTCAGATAAATTTAACCTCATCATTGATCGATATGTAACATTTAACTTTTTGTATTAATTTTCAAATGAAATTATTTAATTTTTTCTTTTCAATAATATAGAAACATAATTTGTTTAGTATTCAATTGTAGTGTTTGCCAAGCATTTCTCCTTGTTGCGTGCACTCTCATAATCCTGGTAAGAGAATCAGCACACGTCATTTGACAAGAATGTGCACTCAATCAATACCTGGAGCTCCTCCTCAATACGATATCTCTGCCATTCTATAACCATTACAAGCACAATAACCCTTTCTGTAAGACATGAATAGCCAGTACATGATCAATATATCTATGTATGTTACTATGATACCATACCACCATGCATCACAGGTCATGATAGACTTCCTCATCTATATCTACATTACATTTCACCCTGAAGCATCGTGTAATAAACACTAATGTGTGCACCTTCAATCAATGTTAAAATGATGGGAAATAATTTGAGGTTGAACTAGTCGCTTACACATCACCAAGCTAAAACAACTAAAATTCAATGTTAATCAATCAATGGTCACAGTATTGAGGAAAAAATCTGTTCAATTAAATTGGGATTTACAGGGCACTGACAAAAAAACGCTGTAAAGGCACCATAATGAATGAAATGCTGCAGAAACGACCTAGAACCTTTACATATGCAGAACTGCAGAGTTGCAGCAAACTGTGTAGTTGACCCTAAAATTAGACACCATTTACCACAGGAGACATGCTGGTCCTTTTCTGCCAGCATTAACATGGCACCCAAAGAAGCCAAACAGGGATAATATTAGTAGGTACAGTGAAACCTGTTCTGAGTGTCTGATGCATAGTTGGCACTCAGTTTAAATTTGTAATGTCGAAGAGACATAAACTGAATACAAGACTGAGGGTGTCTCGCCCACTGCGGCAAACCTCATATGATTTTTTTTTAATCAGTGCTTAAATGATGTCCACAAAAGACAACACTTCATATGACCAAGTATCAAACAAATAAAAGCGATTTCATTATTAGAGACAGTAAAAAGACAATTTGTTACATTTTAATATAGATGAAATATTCGAAATTCAGACCTTGTGTTCACGTTCAGGTGGATATTTAAACTAAAGTCGACTTTGCCAAAATATTTTCAAGTTATTGGCAAGGTCAGGTACAGGTGTGACGGACGCCGACGGAAGGACCATGGTGGACAATGTGATCAATGTGTCTGCCATGCTAAGCAAGCGATACAAAAATGGACAAGTGTAACACTATAGAGCACGATCGATACCAATATGATATACATGTGGATCGCTACTTCACTTATGTCATAGACGAGGTGATGTATTAATTTACATGTTAACTTTGTGATCATTACTGAAGGGTAGCACCGACTAAATATAAGTACTGACATGTTCTGGATAAATATTTAACATATATGCGAGTTCAATGTAACACAAAAAGAATAAAAAGAAGAATTTTACTTTGACATAAATCTACGATTCATTTCACTATAGAACACTTCATGGAGAAAATGGTTTCTTATTCCGATTCCTAGCTTTAGTCTGGTACTAGGAGTTCATCTATGTACCGAAGATATTTTGTAGCGTAATTAAAGATCCATCTTGCAGTAATACAACAGCAGTAATACAACAGTGTAATAAATATGAAGGCCAAATCTTAACTTGGTGTTTTCGGTTTAGCTCAGTGTACAATCAGAATGCCTTGTCGTTCCTTTTTAAACCTAAAAACAATACCAGGTTACAGAAATCAACGTGGCAGTTCCAACTTCTGAGTGGTACGGAGGACGCAAATAAGTTGCTACTTAATAAATGGTATGTGCAATTTTTGGAATGATGTAATATCAAATATAATCTCATGTTCATCATGCCCAGTATTAAATATTGAATTTAAG
The DNA here is from genome assembly GCA_037043455.1 of Cyrtodaria siliqua. Taxonomy (NCBI): domain Eukaryota; kingdom Metazoa; phylum Mollusca; class Bivalvia; order Adapedonta; family Hiatellidae; genus Cyrtodaria; species Cyrtodaria siliqua. The sequence continues at coordinate 162,283 of JAWPHD010003103.1, forward strand.
AAATTGAAACAAATGATATGATGCAAATACAACTTTATCCAGCCTGCTTAATAAATTCAATATTAAAACGTGCAAGATCAACCATCTCGTTTCAAATAAATCAGAAGGCTGCAGTACTTCAAAATCAACAACCATCAATTTTTCTTGAATTTTATACAGTTTTTTTCTCTCCAAAAAATAACTTTGTATATGTATGGCCATTATATAAACTAACTCCACATTTGCATATATATGGGCAAACATGTATTTGCAAATATATGTGCACATTACAGATAAACGTGCAAACATGTATGCACATTATATAAATACAACTTTTAGTTACACACACATGTGCAAACTACTCACCTCTAAACTTGCTCTTTTTGTTGGATTTAACACTAAAAATCGTTTTAATAAATTTTCACAGTCTGTTGACATATAAAAAGGTATTCTGTATTTCCCTCGTAAAACTCTTTCTCGTAATTCCTGAAATGTGTAGAGAATACAGATTAAGACTATACTAATCTCCTCCCCGAGTCATCACTTCCTAAGTGCTTGCTTTCTTTGCCTTAATTTTCAATGGTATGTATAAAATAAATGTTTAACTTGATAAAAATTTGAGTTGATATTATTTAATTTAAAATAGTGACGCAGACGAACACATGCATTATGACAGACCGGCTCGCAAACCTTTAATTGGTTACTAAGGGTATTTGTCGCACTATTAGTACTTTTTTATCAAGCATACTTCTGTATATCAGTGATGGTGTGTTTATGGTATTAGATTTTATAAAATGTATGTTGAGATTTCAGAAATAGATATACAGAATCCGCTTCAATTTGTTTTAACATGTGAAACCTTGCTTGATTTTTTGTTTCCACTCATTTGTGATATCACAAACACTCTCACGAATAAAAACATTCCTCTTCGTCTGCCCTGAAAGTTGCAAAATATTTGAATACACAAATGTCAATGAAGGCAGTAAGTGACAGTACCTTTAAATTTTGCCCATCAAAAGGAAGTGAGCCACTGACTAGTGTATAAAGTATAACCCCTAAACTCCACACGTCTACCTCAGGACCATCATATTTTTTGCCTGCAAAACAAAAGTGGATTATTACATATTAAAACAAATTCAGCGAATTATGAGCCCCATACCTGTGTAAACACCTATCTAAATGAAATTAAAAAAAAGAAAATGGGAACCTGAAGGCCACATCCTACATGTCAAGCAAGCCCTATTGTGAAGTATTCGAGATTTTTGATTTGACCAACACTAATATCAGTCCCAAGAGATATTCGTCATTTACATACTTAATATTTTATTTAATTGAGGTCATTAACAGTGGGAGATGCATGTCGTAGCGCAGACCGGATGTGACCTATATTTCATTCAAATTATGAATGAACAACATCCGAAACAACAACCCGAAATTTTGAACATTCTTTTGAATTTTTGTGAAAATCCTTAAAGAACGAGGTGCGATATTAATAAATGAAAATCAGATGCATGGACTAACAAACAAACAAACGGATACACACACAGTACACCCGGACGACACTGTGATCACTAAGTTGAGATTTTCGTAAATGGACTCAATAAATCAGGCTTTCGGGTAACCATTTTTCAAAAAGTAGGAGGATTTTTTTCTAAAAGTAGAAAATAAGTTAAAATTTATGACCAAAAAGTAGTTTTGAATAAAAAAAATAGTTCCAGTAGTTTGGGGGGGGGTGCACTTTGAAATCAAGAATACCCCCTATAGAAGATGTTATAGGTCTGACCAATAACCTTTAAAGTCTGTGTGTGACCTTGATCTTTCAGATACAGACCTGGGTGATATATACATTGAGATATGATATTGGTATGCTTAACATTTGTTCCAAGTTATAGAATGATGGACATTGAGCAAACCTAGTCCTCACCAGTAAAAACCTGCAGGGGACTAATAAGAATGTCCCAAAATCTTCACAAGCTGTTGATCCTTATTACAATTTTCAGTGAGGAATTGATATATTTTATTATTCCTGATTTGTTCCTGTTTTCCCTGCAGCAGGGGATCCTGTTTTAAGGTGGTTTGGTAATTTACTAGCTGTGTTTTTATATTTTAAAGAAAAAGAAAAGAGTAGCATTCCATGAGAGCCATAATGATTGTAGAGAATTCTACACTCAGTTGCATGACAGATGGCTTACATTGTTTACTTACCCTGAAATAGTTCTGGAGCTGCATAGGGTGGACTACCACAGAATGTATCTAATTTGTTCCCTGGTACAAACTCATTACTGAACCCAAAATCTGCTATTTTTATATTCATATCTGCATCTAGTAACAAATTTTCTGCCTGAAAAAAATACAAAAATTATATATAATTACGACAGTGAAAAAGCATAAGAAATCTGATCAATATTATGCCAATCAACATTAACGGTCTCTTCAGTAAGTCTTCACAAGTTGCCCTTCATGCAAAACTCATCTGCTGGTCTCGGACCCTTCATATTTCTCAGTTACAAACTGACAAACTAGGAATGAATAGCTTTGGACAGCACAGATGATATTTAGTCTGGGCTGCACAATTGCTATTTAGACAGATTATATTATATTTCTCAGCACAGGTTGCTAATGAGCTAATAAAATATCTTTATTCACAGCAAAGAGCAATTGTTGTTTGTATTTGTTTAAGATTTGTTGCCTGCATGTGCTATACCTACTTTTAAATCTCTGTGGACTATATTCTTTTGATGACAATACTGTACTGCAGAGATAATCTGAAATAGACACGGATGATATTGAGTTTCACAGGATTTACATGGTAAAAACATATGACAGTTTATCCGACCTAATTAAGTATATGGATTCATCACAATTAGTATTTTTATTATATAAATATACTCTGTATAAATCCGGACGCAACTTGAAGATTCTAAAAAGAAAATGTCAATAAATGGAACAACAAATGGTAAATAATCATTTCATTAGGCCGACAATAAAAAAGTGTTGGTTTGCTGTTTCCCTACCTACATTTTATAACAATTCCTTAACATTTTTGTTGTTGCTATCTTCAGTATATTTTTCTGTAATTTCTAAAGGTGTTTACTATCCTTAGCAAAAAACAAGAGGTCAATGACCTTGAAGCTCTACTGATAGCTTTTTGATCAGCATTCCTGTGCAGTTTCATGAAAATCCGTCAAGTAGTTTCAGAGGAGTAGTCGCTACAAGTTTTCATTAAATAACTCGATGTAAACGAAGATGTCATGTTTAACGTCAAATCAAAATAATTTTTGACAAGGATCAACTTCATGTCATACTGATCATTTTAGAATTTTTTTAGAAAAGTCCCATAGGACAAGTTCGTTAACCGGAATGCGACGACGAGCCTTCATTTTTCATCCGATCTTTACCAAACTTTACCAGATTGTTAATATCAACAAAAGCTCGGACCAGTTCAAAAACCGGCCTGGTTGGACCAGTAACAGCGAAGTTATGGCCCTTGGTTTAGTTAAAAATGCTATATTTTGCCTCGTTAAGAGGATAGGGCCTTCATTTTTCATCCGATCGTTACCAATCTGTACCAGATTGTTAATATCAATGAAAGCTTGGACAAGTTCGAAAACCAGCCAGATCGGACCAGCAACAGCAGAGTTATAGCTCTTTAGTTAAAAATTCTATATTTTGCCTCGTTAAGACGATAGGGCCTTCATTTTTCATCCGATCTTTACCGAACTTTGTTAGATTGTTAATGTCGTTAAAAGCTCGAACAAGTTCGAAAACCAGCCATATCGGACCAGTAACAGCGGAGTTATGGCCCTTGATTGTTACTATCAATGAAAGCTCCGACAAGTTTGAAAACCAGCCAGATTGGACCATTTACACTGTAGTTTGGACCATTTACACTGTAGTTATGGCCCTTGATTTTCTGAAATAGACTATATTTTGGCCTCATTAAGAAGAAGGCATTCATTTGGTCAGATTTCATTGAAATTGTTCAGGGATGATCAGTAACAAGCCTAGTTGTACATATCATCACCATGTTCCGGTTGAATGATTTTGGTGGAGTTATGTCCCTTTAAAGGTTTTAATACACAAACTTTGTTCTGACTAGTTCTTCTGAACCCTGGCCGGATTTAAACGAAACTTTTTAGGGATGATCATTTCCAGGTCTAGTTGTGCAAATCTTTGCCGTGTTCCGGTTGAATGATTTTTGGCAGAGTTATGGTCCTTTAAAGGTTTTAATACACAAACTTTGTCTGGACTATTCTCCTGAACGTCTCCCCACATTTCAGCGAAACTTTACAGGGATGATCAGCACCAAGCTTAGTTGTGCATACCTATCGTCTTAACGAGGCAACATATAGCATTTTTAACTAAGTCAAGGGCCATAACTCTGCTGTTACTGGTTCGATCTGGCTGGTTTTCGAACGTGTCCGAGCTTTTATCGATATTAACAATCTGTTAAAGTTTGGTAAAGATCAGATGAACAAGAGGCCCAAGAGGGCCTGTGGACGCTCTACTGGCTAACATGGCTCTTATAATATCAATGAAGCAAGTGACTGCCATTAACGTTTTTTCGGGCAAAAAACAGCTTTTGAACTAAATCAAGGGCCAGGCCATTACTAAAGAATCTGTTAAAGTTTGGTAAAGATCAGATGAAAAATGAAGGAGCTACCATATTAAGGAGGCAAAATATAGCATTTTTAACTGAATCAAGAGCCATAACTCCTCTGTTACTGGTCCGACTAGTCCAACATAGAGCTAAAAAAAAAAAAAAAAAAAAAAAAGACAGAAATTTTTAAAAAATATATAAAAAAATAAAAAATAAAAAATAAATAAAAAATAATGAAAAAATAATGAAAAAATAATGAAAAAAGAAAATAAAAAAATAAAATAAAAAATTTAAAAAGAAAGTCATAAAATGTGGTCAAGTTTGGCAAAGATCAGATGCAAAATGAGGCCCTATCGTATGACGAGGCAAATTATAGCATTTTTAACAAAATCAAGGGCCATAACTCCGCTGTTAATTGTCCGATCTCGCTGTTTTTTTAACTTGACCGAGCTTTCATTTACATTAACAATCTGATAAAGTTTGTTAACGATCGGATGAAAAATGAAGGCCCTATCGTCTTAACGAGGCAAAATATAGCATTTTGAACTAAATCAAGGGCCATAACTCCGCTGTTACTGGTCCGATATGTTTGGTTTTCGAACTTGTCCGAGCTTTCATTGATATTAACAATCTGATAAAGTTTGGTAAAGATCGGATGAACAATGCAGGCCCTATCATATTAACGAGGCAAAATATAGCATTTTTAACTAAATCAAGGGCCATAACTCCGCTGTTACTGGTTCGATATGGCTGGTTTTCGAACTTGTTCAAGCTTTCATTGATATTAACAATCTGATTAAGTTTGGTAGAAATCGGATTAACAATGAAGCCCCTATGGTCTTAATGAGGCAAAATATAGCATTTTTAACTAAATCAAGGGCCATAACTCCGCTGTTACTAGTCCGATATGGCTTCGACCTTGTCCGAGCTTTCATTGATATTAACAATGTGGTAAAGTTTGATAAAGATAGGATGAAAAACGAAGGCCCTATCATCTTAACGAGGCAAAATATAGCAATATAGCATTTTTAACTAAATCAAAGGCCATAACTCCGCTCTTACTGGTCCGATATGGCTGGTTTTCGAACTTGTCCGAGCTTTCATTGATATTAACAACCTGTTAAAGTTTGGTAAAGATCGGATGAAAAATGAAGGCCCTATTGTCTTAACGAGACAAAAGTTAATGACGGACGGACGACGGATGCCGGACGCCGGACGGACGGAAGACGGACAACTCGCCATCCCATAAGCTCTGCTGGCCCTTGGCCAGTAGAGCTAAAAAAAAAAAAAAAAAAAAAAAAAAAAAAAAAAATTAAAAAAAAATAAAAAATTAAAATTAAAAAAAAAATAAAAAAAAAATATAATTAAAATCAAAACAAAATTAAATATAAAAAATAAAAAATAAATAAATATTTAAAATAAAATAAAACTAATAATAATATAAAAAGAAAGTCATAAAATCTGGTAAAGTTTGGCAAAGATCAGATGCAAAATGAAGGCCCTATCATATGACGAGGCAAATTATAGCATTTTTAACAAAATCAAGGGCCACAACTCCGCTGTTACTGGTCCGATCTGGCTGGTTTTAAAACTTGACCAAGCTTTCATAGACATTAACAATCTGATACAGTTTGGTAAAGATCGGATGAAAAATGAAGGCCCTATCATCTTAACGATGCAAAATATATCATTTTGAACTAAATCAAGGGCCATAACTCTGATGTTACTGGTTCGATAAGAATGGTTTTCGAACTTGTCCAAGCTTTCATTGATATTAACAATCTGATAAAGTTTAGTAAAGATCGGATGAACAATGAAGCTCCTATAGTCTTAACGAGGCAAAATATAGCATTTTTAACAAATCAAGGGCCATAACTCCGCTGTTACTAGTCCGATATAGCTGGTTTTCGATCTTGTCCAAGCTTTCATTGATATTAACAATCTGATCAAGTTTGGTAAAGATCAGATGAACAATGAAGCCCCTATCGTCTTATTGAGGCAAAATATAGCATTTTTTAACTAAATCAAGGGCCATAACTCCGCTGTTACTGGTCCGATATGGCTGGTTTTCAAACTTGTTCGAGCTTTTAATGACATTAACAATCTGATAAAGATTGGTAAAGATCGGATGAACAATGAAGCCCCTATCGTCTTAACGATGCAAAATATAGCATTTTTAACTAAATCAAGGGCCACAACTCCGCTGTTACTAGTACGATCTGGCTGGTTTTTGAACTTGTCCGAGCTTTCATTGATATTAACAATGTGGTAAAGTCTGGTAAAGATAGGATGAAAAATGAAGGCCCTATCGTCTTAACGAGGCAAAATTTAGCAACATAGCATTTTTAACTAAATCAAGGGCCATAACTCCGCTGTTACTTGTCCGATCTGGCTGGTTTTCGAACTCATCCGAGCTTTCATTGATATTAACAACCTGTTAAAGTTTTGTAAACATCGGATGAAAAATGAAGGCCCTATCATCTTAACGAGACAAAAGTTAACAACAGACGACGGACGACGGACGGACGACAGACAACTCGGCATCCCATAAGCTCTGCTGGCCTTCGGCCAGTAGAGCTAATGAAGGCCCTATCGTCTTAACGAGACAAAAGTTAACAACAGACGACGGACGACGGACAACTCGTCATCCCATAAGCTCTTTGAGCTTAAAATGAAGGCCCTATTGTCTTAATGAGGCAAAATATAGCATTTTTAACTAAATCGAGGGCCATAACTCAACTGTTACTGGTCCGATATGGCTGGTTTTCGAACTTGTTTGAGCTTTCAACGACATTAACAATCTAATAAAGTTTGGTAAAGATCGGATGAACAATGAAGCCCCTATCATCTTAACGAGGCAAATGTTAACTAAATCAAGGGCATAACTCCGCTGTTACTTGTCCGATATGGCTGGATTTCGAACTTGTCCGAGCTTTCATTGATACTTACAATGTGGTAAAGTTTGGTAAAGATAGGATGAAAAACGAAGGGCCTATCATCTTTACGATGCAAAATATAGCATTTTGAACTAAATCAAGGGTCATAACTCTGCTGTTACTGGTCCGATATGTATGGTTTTCGAACTTGTCCGAGCTTTCAATGATATTAACAATCTGACAAAGTTTGGTAAAGATCGGATGAACAATGAAGCCCCTATCATCTTAACGAGGCAAATGTTAACTAAGTCAAGGGCATAACTCCGCTGTTACTTGTCCGATATGGCTGGATTTCGAACTTGTCCGAGCTTTCATTGATACTTACAATGTGGTAAAGTTTGGTAAAGATAGGATGAAAAACGAAGGGCCTATCGTCTTAACGAGGCAAAATATAGCATTTTAAACTAAATCAAGGGCCATAACTCTGCTGTTACTGGTCCGATATGGCTGGTTTTCAAACTTGTTCGAGCTTTCAGCAACATTAACAATCTGATAAAGTTTGGTAAAGATCGGATGAACAATGAAGCCCCTATTGTCTTAACGAGGCAAAATTTAGCAACATAGCATTTTTAACTAAATCAAGGGCCATAACTCCGCTGTTACTTGTCCGATATGGCTGGATTTCGAACTTGTCCGAGCTTTCATTGATACTTACAATGTGTTAAAGTTTGGTAAAGATAGGATGAAAAACGAAGGCCCTATCATCTTTACGAGGCAAAATATAGCATTTTGAACTAAATCAAGGGTCATAACTCTGCTGTAACTGGTCCGATATGTATGGTTTTCGAACTTGTCCGAGCTTTCAATGATATTAACAATCTTACAACGTTTGGTAAAGATCGGATGAACAATGAAGCCCCTATCGTCTTGAGGCAAAATATAGCATTTTAAACTAAATCAAGGGCCATAACTCCGCTGTTACTGGTCCGATATGGCTGGTTTTCAAACTTGTTCGAGCTTTCAGCGACATTAACAATCTGATAAAGTTTGGTAAAGATCGGATGAACAATGAAGCCCCTATTGTCTTAACGAGGCAAAATATAGCATTTTTAACTAAATCAAGGGCCATAACTCCGCTGTTACTAGTCCGATATGGCTGGTTTTCAAAATTCTCCGAGCTTTCATCGATATTAACAATGTGGAAAAGTTTGATAAAGATAGGATAAAAAAATGAAGGCTCTATCGTCTTAACGAGGCAAAATATAGCGTTTTTAACTAATCAAGGACCATAACTCTGCTGTTACTGGTCCGATCTGGCTGGTTTTCGAACTCGTCCGAGCTTTCATTGATATTAACAATATGGTAAAGTTTGGTAAAGATAGAATGAAAAATGAAGGCCCTATCCTCTTAACGAGGCAAAATATAGCAATATAGCATTTTTAACTAAATCAAGGGCCATAACTCTGCTGTTACTAGTCTGATCTGGCCGGTTTTCGAACTTGTCCGAGCTTTCATTGATATTAACAATATGTTAAATTTGGTAAAGATCAAATGAAAAATGAAGGCCCTTTCGTCTTAACGAGGTAAAAGTTAACGGACGGACGGACGGACGGAAGACAGACAACTCGCCATCCCATAAGCTCTGCTGGCCCTTGGCCAGTAGAGCTAAAAATCACCTACCTACCTACCCATTTATGAAATCCTGGGTAGCGAAACAGCAAACATATTTTTTTAGGGATGGCCTTATAAGCATGTTACCACCTTCCTACCTGCCTATCTTACTGTAAATTGTATAGATTTCTAAATGTCTTACATGTTCAAGGTTGTTACTGATCAATGACACTGAGAAACAATATAGCGGTCTAGAAAATCAATACACCTGCTTGTAATCATCTGTCATCAACCTGATGTAAACAGAATATAAACGAGAAAGCCAGACAAGATGCTACTGATGCAACTTAATTAACTCCATCTATTATGCGTATTCAATAAAAAGCAACTGCATATAATGTAGGAATGCGATACTACAAGGAAACAGCTTTGTATAATATTGCAGATAATCTGCTCTCACAGGCTACTAGATAAATGCTCCAAAAGGCCTTGACTAAATGTCAATACTATCTCTAGACATTTACTTTGGGTTTGTTAGAAATACAAAGAATGAGCGACAAAAGTTAATAATAGCATAATATATCAAGGGGGTTTAAAGGCTGTATATGTCAATATGTCAAATTGTTTTGTTTTTATGATGAACAAGAGACAAATTCATTTCATTTGTCACTCTGCAATCACGTAACCAATTGTGCCAGTAAACCTTTTGTGTTCAACTAACCTGTCTAAATTTTGCTCTTGCTTCTTTTTCTTTCATTCTACCATGTGCTACTAAATAATCAAATACTTCCCCTGGAAAAGAGAACATGTAATGTTTAAATGCAGGTATAACAAAAAAATGTCAGCCGAACAAATATTAAATTCACCCCCAACAAGATGTCTTTATGTCCAGTCTTAACCATGTTTAATACAATTAATACCATACATAAACTAAATCACTCAACGAAACGTTTGTTCAAATCGAATGCAATAAGACGAAACTGTTTCTCCATTTATTGTTCTGTTTAGTAGTTTTGACCATTAATAAAATCAACCATTACTGATGTAAGGCACTCATTTCTTGTGTGTGATTGGAACAATAAGGAATAGGTTCATAACAATTTGCCATATGTGTTTGTATATCACTTAGTATTATTATCGTGCAAACAATACAACTTTAAACGTTTCAATTAATGTCTAACACCCCTTAATTGTCATATCGCCAGTCAAGAGTATGCATGAGCTTATCACAGCAGTCATCCAATCAAATCGCAGAGATCTGAGACATTTGTGTCCACCGTTTTCTCTGACAAACAAACAAAGGTGTTGGAAGAGGAAGTGAATTAACGAGTCAAGTAGATCTCACAGTTATCTATAATATCATACACCATGTAAGTGTTTCGTGACCCAGTGGTCGTGACCCAGTGGTCGATGTTGTGTAAGTTGACACTCAACATGACATGTGTGCCACTTGACATGCATGACGTAATAGAGGGACAGCTGACAATACTGAGGTAGTTATACCACGCCTACTAGACTCCGCAACCGCCTCCAAAAAGAGGTGATAATACGACGTTTCGGAGACACTTCCGATGCGGTTGCGGAGAATAAATTGAAGCAGCAACGGTAAGTGTGAATTTAATATTTTCTTTTTTTTCGACCCTAACTAGATCTTTTTCAAAAATTGGGGAATGTGGTACGATGTAGGAATGTTTTCCCTTCCTGTTTCATGTGTTGGTTTCGAAATATATTGAAAAATGTGTAGAATTGTCAAAAGTCAATCGACGAGTGTAATTTTTCAACTGGACATGGTTTTTACTCCGTTTTTCTGCTGTTTTATGATAAATCTGCCAACGAATGAGGTCTATGACTTTGAAATCACCTATCTTTCATCGTTCAATGAAAAAAATTCAATCGAATATAAATTGAATAAAATGGTCATTTTTTATGAAGAGGCGGTGTCGGAGAGAAAGAGGCGGATTCGGAGAGTAAGAGGCGGTTTTGGAGACATAGATACTCTATATAACAGATCTATACTGATTTTAATTGATAAGTAATGTATCAATACAATTGTTTATGATGAATTATTTGTGTAAATTCCTACGCATCATTGAACAATAAGTCTTAGTCGCTACTAAATTTACCGATGTAAACAATAATATTTTCTGCTGCGAGTTATATTTTGGGGAGGACTGGCCACTATCTTCTAATTTTGACAGATTTCTATATACGTACCCGTGTCAGATCCATAATTAGACCAATATCTGTCACAACCGATATAATGTATTCAATAGTTTGTCGTTACCTCGTGAGTAGCTCGTGGCTAATTAGCATAATGCCTATTTATGAATCGAAAATGAAAGTACTTCAAAAGTCGTAAATAAAAGCATTATGTTTTACTTATTAAACTTTGAACTCCTGTGTTTGTATAAACAAATAATTTGTTACAAAATGATTTATAAACAATTTATTGAAATACAAAGTAATCCGTAATCCGTTGGCGGTTATGCGTATGCGTATGTAGACAAAAGCCATATTTTGCTCGGTAATTCGTCTTAGTTTAGTTTAATCTTATTTATTTTACATCGATTGTAACGAAAGCTCTATGAACTTATTTGAATCACTCTCGATGTTTTCCTGGGTAGAACCAGTACTAAGCAAATGCAGATAAAGTGTCTTGCTCAGGGACACAACGCATATGGCAATGGCGGGGATCGAACCCACGACTTTTCGATCATGGATCCAATGCGCTACCACTTATAGAGGCCTATCGTCAGTTGTGGCATAGCCGGTGCATGTATAGAATGGCAATACCAGTATGTACTATAGTCAGGTAGGCATGGAATGAAACACACCTTTTTTACAACTGACAGAAAATGTAGTTATTTTATGAAATGTTTTTGGTTTAAAGTTAATAGATTTCTACTTTAGTTTGAATTACACATTTATGTTATACATACAATGCAGTTTGGTATACATTACGTAAATTGTAGTTATTGTGTAATTTGGCAAATAAAAAAAAAAGTTGTTCCATTTCATGCCTGACAGTCTATACTTGACGATAGATGCATATTGTCAATCTCTACCAGAGTCATTTCTGACACTGTCAACGTCAAAGAAAGTAGGGCGAACGGTTAGGTCACGTGATTTTGAAAAAAAGTTATGACGATGTTTTAATAAATCCTTTTGCGTGATCCGCAAAGATAATATATAGACCTATATTCAATATCTTCAAAAAAGAACTCTATGAGTTAATTGTTTTTAGTAATTTTCTGCAATAGAGCTTCGGTTTGAAATGTTTACATATGCGTACCTAAGTACGTATTATTTTTGTAGTAAAATAGTCCAGATTAAAACTAAATTGTTTTCATGCATTATTTCAAATCTTGCATAATCTAATCTGCAGATATTCTGAAAAGTATATTTACACAAGAAATAAATAAGTTTCAGGCAAACATATTTCAATTTAACAGGTTTTACCAAAATCTTGCAAATTAGTAGTTAGCAGAGATATATGTGGGTGCAAGGAACGACAACTTTGCGTGGAGATTGGCACATTGTTGCTGACCTTTTAGCTAAAAATATATTTCTGGGAATCTGGTCATCGGTAGATAATTATTAGGATGATAATAAAAGGTATAAGATCGGCTTTGAAATTGATGCAAAATGAATTGAAGTTCTTTAAACTTTATAAGAACGCACCCAATACTATTACTGATAGAGGATTGTACTAAATGAATGTGATTATCATTTATTTAGAATTCATTTGCATCTTTTAAGCGATTTCGGATCAGATCAACTGTAGGTTGCATCGTGCATTTCACGGAAGATTCGGTAAATTTAGTAGCGACTAAGACTTATTGTTCAATGATGGGTAGGACCAGTAACACGTATTTGCAAAAATAATCCATCATAAACAATTGTTCTGATACATTACTTATCAATTAAAATCAGTATAGATCTATTATATACAGTATATGTCTCCGAAACCGGCTCTTACTCTCCGAATCCGCCTCTTACTCTCAATGACCTTGAAGCTCTACTGATAGATTTTTGATAGCTAGGTCAACATTCCTGTGAAGTTTCATGAAAATCCATCAAGTAGTTTCATAGGAGTAGTCGCTACAAGTTTTCATTATATAACTCTATGTAAACAAAGATGGCCGCTGGCGGCCATGTTTAATGTCAAATCAAAATAATTTTTGACAAGTCATATTGATCATTTTAGAAAATTTTGAAAAATTATTTTTAGCCGTGGCAGCCATCTTGAATTTCCGGTCAACCTGAAATTTTGCTAGGATCAACTAGACATCAAGAGCAACATTCCAATGAAGATTCATAAAAATCCCCCAAGTAGGTTCAGAGGAGTAGTCGCTACAAATTTTTACTATACAAACTCTATGTAAACAAAGATGGCCACTGGCGCCCATGTTTAATGTCGAATCAAAATAATTTTGTCAAGGATCAACATCATGTCATGCTGATCATTTTAGAAAAAGTCCCATATCAATATCACTTACAGTTGTCAAGAAGTAGACACTACAAATTTATTTATTTTAAATCTATTTTTAGATGTGGCGGCCATCTTGAATTTCCGGCCAGCCTGTAATTTTTCTAGGATCAACTAGACATCAAGTGCAACATTCCTGTGAAGTTTCATGAACATCCGTCAAGTAGTTGCTACAAGTTTTTACTATATAACTCTATGTAAACAAAAATGGCCACTGGCACCCATGTTTAACGTCGAATCAAAATATTGTTCGACTAGGATCAACATCATGTCATGCTGATCATTTTAGAAAAAATCCCATATGAATATCACTTATAGTTTTCAAAAAGTAGTCACTACAAACTTATCTTTTAAAAATCTATTTTTAGCTGTGGCGGCCATCTTGAATTTCAGGCCGACCTCAAATTTTGCTAGGATCAATTAGACATCAAGAGCAACATTCCTGTAAAGTTTCATGAACATCTGCAAAGTAGTTTCAGAGGAGTAGTCGCTACAAGTTTTTACTATATAACTCTATATAAACAAAGATGGCCACTGGCAGCCATGTTTAACGTCGAATCAAAACGATTTTTGACAAGGACCAACATCATGTCATGCTGATCATTTAGAAAAAGTCCCATATCAATATCACTTATAGTTTTCAAGAAGTAGTCGCTACAAACTTGTATTTTAAAAATATATTTTTAGCTTTGGCGGCCATCTTGGATTTCACATCAACATGAATTTTTGCTAGGATCAACTAGACTTCATGGGCAACATTTCTGTAAAGTTTCATGAATATCTATCCAGTAGTTTCAGAGGAGTAGTCGCTACAAATAAAAGTTTACGGACAGACAGACGGACGACGGACGACGCACCACTCGAGCTAAAAATGACCATAATTCTTTTCAATTTATATTCGATTTAATTGTTTTCATTGAACGATGAAAGATAGGTGATTTCAAAGTCATAGAACTCATTCGTGGGCAGATTTCTCATAAAACAGCAGAAAAACGGAGTAAAAACCATGTCCAGTTGAGAAAATTACACTCGTCGATTGACTTATGACAATTCTACAGACTACATTTTTCAATATATTTCGAAACCAACACATGGAACTGGAAGGGAAAACATTCCTACATCGTACCACATTCCTCAATTTTTGAAAAAGATCGAGTTAGGGCCGAAAAAAAAGAAAATATTAAATTCACACTTACCGTTGCTGCTTCAATTTACTCTCCGCAACCGCATCGGAAGTGTCTCCGAAACGTCGTATTATCACCTCTTTTTGGAGGCGGTTGCGGAGTCTAGTAGGCGTGTAAACAGGACATTTTTGTACTCAACATCGGACACATTTACCGATGATCAGTCTTTTTTTTCAAAATCTAATTTACGTCCCCTTCCAAATTGTCATTTTGAAACGAATCGCGAAATTATAATTTCACAGTAGTATATATATATACTTTACAAAGCACTATGCAGCTTTGTCTTGTTTATTGTAAACAGAAAGTTTCAAAGCTTTACTTTCACATATACAATATAAACATATACAATATACATCTATACATATACCATTGTATACACATATACAATTGCCAAGGTCGCTGAGGCCATACTGACACAATATTGGTTTGCTGTAACTCAAACTGCACAAATTAACTTGACCCTGCAGATGACAGCTAAGGATTAGAATAACTCCATACATTATGTACAAAGCTTGATTAGTTTATTGACACATGTCAGACATACAGATTTGTCAAGCATGCTGAGGTTGTTTGTTTTTTGCTTTTTCCTGACGACTGGTAACCTGCTTGGAACGACAGGCTCAGTTTAATTATAGTATAGCCAAAGGAGTCGGCCTTCACAATTTCTGGAAAAAATTTAGTCCACACAATATGGCACATGCCTTAGTAAACGTTTACATTTATTTAAATTTACTGATCATTAGTTTTCAGCTCTGTTAATGTTAACAATGCTGTTTCTTGTACTCACCCCCACTGGCATATTCCATAACTAAATATAACGTTTTCTCCGTTTCTATAACTTCAAATAATTTAACTGAAAAAGAAAGAATGTGATTTATTATGTAATCATTAGAATTGTTATAAACTAACAAAGACATACAAAATTTATAATCTACTCAACAAAACGAAGAAAACAACATTAACTGTTACAATGTATTATAATCATAACGTTCACAACTGAAGAAGATATTTTTTCAGACCAAATAAGAAATTATCTACTGACAAAAAAACTCATAGGATTCTGATAGTTTGATCAGCCATTGGGATCAATTTTTTAATTGATATTTAAAATAGCCCTAATTAATCTAAGTGAAAAGACTATTAATATTTTCCAATTATGTGTCAGACAGTCAACAATAACAAAGGGCAAGTATTCTATACTGAACCATACAGCTAACGCACCAGTAGAATCAAATTGAACTGGGGTTTTAAGGCGCACCAACACATGAAAGGCTATATGGCGCCTAACAGGAATGAACATGAAAGGCTCATCCTCCATGTACATCGACATAAAATATGAAGGATGGGCCTAGAACCTTCTCACCTGCAGAACTGCAGAGTTGCTGCAAATTCTATTGTAGACACTCCATTTACGCTGGAGCCACGTTTGTTTTTCTGCCACTGCTCTAGTGATGTGAGCGAGATGGCACCTGAAACAATGCAGGAGTCATGATGTAAGGCCTTCAATGAGCATGAACAAAAAATGATAAAATGAACATGAATTTGGGGGGGTTCTACCCCACTGCCTACCCCTCCAACAGGATCTGCAGTGGCCCTATTCTTTGCCCCGGAAGCAAACGGGGCCTCCCAGAACCACAAGGGGCGCACCAGTAGACAATACCCTTTAATGTCAGGGCCTCCTCTGGCCAATTTTTTTCTTGCGCCACCACTTGCGCCTAATGAAAAAAGTTGGAGCCAAATTGGAGAATTGGTGCCATTTGGCTCTAATGGCCCAAGCTGTATTTCTTCTAGAGTTTTATGTATAAATGTATTTTAAATGTGAAAATAAGAGATTTGGTTTATATCTGGTACACTAAGGAATTAAATGAATAAAATCAAACAATATTAATAAAAATTATTTATATATATATGTTTTCGAAACCCCAATATATGGAAAGTTTCTACATCGCATGTTTGCTTAAATGAACTAACTGAACCTAATGACAGCAGGAATAATACATAGAGGATTTCATTTGATTGTTTAAGATGTATAGGTAGGCTTTATATCAGTAACAAGTTCAGAACCTGCAGTTTTTCCGAATTTCCGGAACCGCGAAAACCCATGACATTCACTTATCTTTACGTCTTTTTAAAATTTATTTTGAAAAGATGAACTGCCATATACATTAAAAACATATTTTGGCAATGAAATACACATAAAACCTCCTGGAAACCGATTAATAAACCAGTGTTTTGTGTAAAAAAAATAATAATTGTGAAATCCAGATTCAGACACCTCGAAATTATGAATGAACAAAAACAAAACAAATGTCACGTGGATCTAGTCAATCATGTGAAATATGCAAATTATTGAGGTGTTGATTTGTGTTTGATTGGTTAGAACCTGATTGGCTAGATATTATTCAGTGGTGTAATACTTAGGGTTGCAAAGTTTTGCATGAGAGACTTGATTACCCCCTGAGGCGAAAACGACAGTCATCAGTTGTTATTTAGGGATTAAGTTAATTACTGGAACACTAAAGGTTACCAGCTTTGTTTATTTATTTACTGTTGAGTGTTCTCGACGCGCGAACACTCAACATTAAATTAGGTGTAAATTGGTTAGTTATGTTGTTTTAGACTACATTCAGTGTACACTTATCACGGTGATTAGTGTTGAGGTCTATTTGTAACAAGCCGATTGCAGCAGAGAAATTAAACTAGTTTGGCTTTTTGACAATTTCGATGTCGCCAAACACTTTCGCCAAAGTTTGAAATTTAGAGCCATTTTCTTTTTTCTTTCGCCATTGGCGCCATTGGCGCCATTGGCGATGCCCAGAGGAGGGCCTGAATGTAAGAACTTATTATATGCGGACTGGTACCGTTGGAGACAGGTGATTTTTTAAATTTACAGTCGTTACTGACAAGATATTTGTCTCGTTCAGAATGAAATTTGTTTTGATTTATTGATTGTTATTACTGAGATATTAAAGGTATTGTCTACTGGTGCGTTAGCTGTTTGGTTCAGTATATTTAAATGAAGATGAGAGTTATGCTTCTTGCACTTTGCACTTCCTCTCATTGCCCTCTATCATTGTGTGAAGTTTCATTTAAATTCCAGTAGTAGTTTTCTAATTATGCTCTCGACTAGAATTATAATATATAAAATTACAAAGGGTAACAACTCACATCCTAAAGAAGAAAAAGAGTTGTGGTTCTTACACTCTGCTTTGCTCCGTGACAGACAGACAGACAGACCGAGGAACAAAGCAGTGACTATTATAGCATAAAACTAATGTATGTTAACATCTGTTTGTGATGTAATGTTTAGGGGAGCATAAAACTTGCAGACGGATGGATAGAACACCATGGCATAAGCTCTGCTGATCTCTAAGAAGTCAAGCTTGAAATAATTTACTGTTACAGGTAATTAAAAAGTCACAAATATTACACAATAAGGGAGAAAATCACTGTTTGCCTTGTCATAGGCAGCTTTGTAACTATGGCTGCATGATGAGAATATTATTCATTTATAACCCATATATCGGCACCAATTACCAATAAACACCGAATTGCTTTCAGCAGAATCCCATTGTCTTTTAAGATCAAAATAAGGCTTAGTGAGAAATTATTGATAACATCTAGCAATTTAAGACATATTCAACTAAAAACGTGAACCAAAATACTGAATAGTAAATTAAAGACATCGTCACGATAAAAACACACCTCTGAAGGAGAGGGTATGATTAACACGATTAATACTGGGTGCATGGCATGCAGGATTATCCAGGATTTCACCTAGCCCATGACCACACCGGCCAACTTGGGTGGTATGAATCCATTGTACTGTATTTGCCAGAGTAGAAGCTTGTACTGTATTTGCCAGAGTAGAAGCTTGTACTGTATTTGCCAGAGTAGAAGCTTCAGTATTTTCATTACTTTTACTCTTCAAAAATCAAATTTTAATGATTGAAATTAGCAAACAGTCAAATCTGTCTGACAGTAATACTCATCTCAAGTGTTACATTTTTGGACATGAAATAACTCAAAGCAAGGCAAACAGATCAATAAAATCAAACAAATATTTGGAACATTTTGCTTGTTTTCCTGGTTTACTTTCTTATTTTGCATATCTCACGTCTCAGAATATATCAATATTGCTGTATTGTGTAGTTGGTGTCAACCGATTAATCATCAATTATACAATCGGCTCTTGAATAGAACATATTTGTTTAACATCGCGAAGTTTTACGACTACCAGTTTCAGAGAAAATTACTTCTAGAAGGACATGGATAACAAACACTACATGCCTGCTTCTCCTGCAGAAAAATATACTTTTTGAAACTGTTTGGAATTGCCTTAAAATAAAGGTTACAAAAAACAGTTCATATCTAAACACAACCTTTGTTCTTACCTATATTTGGATGATCTAGCAATTTCATAATTCGCACTTCACGAAAAAGCTGAAGACAGAAAGAAAACTTGATTTATACAAATAAATAGATACAGAAATATTGTTTTAACAACAATAATGGTTTTTATTCCCTATTTGAGCAATAATTGTTTTGTCTTTGTCTCATAGTTACCTTCAAATCAAAATGGACCACTCTGTCAGAAGATAATGATAATGGTCACTGACCACTCTGTCAGAAGATAATGACACCGATTTCTGACCACTCTTTCAGAAGATAATGACATTGGTTGCTGACCAATCCGTCAGAAGATAATGACAACGGCTGCTGAACAGTCAGAAGATAATGACATTGGTTGCTGACTACTCTGTCTAAAACTAATGACAATGGTTGCTGACATCTTTCAGAAGATAATGACAATGGTTTCTGATCACTCAAAAGGTAATGGCAATGGTTGCTGACCTCTGTCAGAAGATAATGACAATGGTTGCTGACCAGTCAAAAGATAATGACAATGGTTGCTGACCAGTCAAAAGATAATGACAACGGTTGCTGACCTCTGTCAGAAGATAATGACAATGGTTGCTGACCAGTCAAAAGATAATGACAATGGTTGCTGACCTCTGTCAGAAGATAATGACAATGGTTGCTGACCAGTCAAAAGATAATGACAATGGTTGCTGACCAGTCACAAGATAATGACAATGGTTGCTGACCAGTCAGAAGATAATGACAATGGTTTCTGACCACTCTGTCAGAAGGTAAAGACAACGGTTGCTGACCTCTATGTCAGAAGATAATGACAATGGTTGCTGAATGGTTGCTGACCTCTCTGTCAAAAGTTAATGACAATGGTGGCTGACCTCTGTCAGAAGATAATGACAATGGTTGCTGATCTCTGTCAGAATGACAATGGTTGTCGACATCTGTCAGAAGATAATGACAATGGTTGCTGACCAGTCAGAAGATAATGACAATGGTTGCTGACCAGTCAGAAGTTAATGACAATGGTTGCTGACCTCTATGTCAGAAGATAATGACAATGGTTGCTGACCAGTCAGAAGATAATGACAATGGTTGCTGACCAGTCAGAAGATAATGACAATGGTTGCTGACCAGTCAGAAGGTAATGACAATGGTTGCTGACCTCTATGTCAGAAGATAATGGCAATGGTCGCTGACCTCTCTGTCAGAAGATAATGACAATGGTTGCTGACCTCTCTATCAGAAGATAATGACAATGGTCGCTGACCTCTCTGTCAGAAGATAATGACAATGGTTGCTGACCTCTGTCAGAAGATAATGACAATGGTTGCTGACCTCTGTCAGAAGATAATGACAACGGTTGTAGACCTCTGTCAGAAGATATTGACAATGGTTGCTGACCTCTGTCAAAAGATAATATCAATGGTTGCTGACCTCCGTCAGAAGGTAATGACAATGGTTGCTGACCACTCTGTCAGAAGATAATAACAATGTTTGCTGACCTCTCTGTCAGAAGATAACGACAACGCCTGCTGACCACTGTCAGATACCATGGCTGACCACTCAGAAAGTAATGACTTTGATTGACAACAGCTGCTGACCTCTGTCAGAAGATAATGACAATGGTTGCTGACCTCTCTGTCAGAAGATAACGACAACGCCTGCTGACCACTGTCAGATACCATGGCTGACCACTCAGAAAGTAATGACTTTGATTGACAACAGCTGCTGATAATGACAATGGTTGCTGATCACTCAGAAGGTAATGACAATAGCTGCTGACCTCTGTCAGAAGATAATGACAACGGTTGTTGACCTCTGTCAGAAGATATTGACAATGGTTGCTGACCTCTGTCAGAAGAGAATGACAATGGTTGCTGACCTCTGTCAGAAGATAATGACAATGGTTGTTGTCCTCTATCAGAAGGTAATGACAACGGTTGCTGACCTCTGCCAGAAGATAATGACAACGGTTGTTGACCTCTGTCAGAAGATAATATCAATGGTTGCTGACCTCCGTCGGAAAATAATGACAATAGCTGCCGACCTCTGTCAGAAGATAATGACAACGGTTGTTGACCTCTTTCAGAAGATATTGACAATGGTTGCTGACCTCTGTCAAAAGATAATAGCAATGGTTGCTGACCTCCGTCGGAAAATAATGACAATAGTTGCTGATCACTCAGAAGGTAATGACAATAGCTGCTGACCTCTGTCAGAAGATAATGACAATGGATGCTGACCACTTTTGTCAGAAAATAATGTTAATGGTTGCTGACCTCTCTGTCAGAAGATAATATCAATGGTTGCTGATCGCTCAGAAGGTATGTTCATAGCCGAGTTATATTGAAACGGTCCTAACATGTTACATGCATGTTACATGTTTGTTACAAGAATGTTACATGTACATTATGTGTTTGTTACATGTATGTTCATGTTACATGTAGATGTACATTACATGTGTTACATGTATGTTGTGTATGTTGTGTACTGTGCCAGTTTCATAAAGTAATAAAATGCATATTGGTAATAATCTTACAGAGGTCTTTACCTTTTGGAGACTGGATGGATTGAGCTGTGTTTTGTCGATAATTTTTATGGCAACCTGAAAAACATAATATATACAAATTAAACAATCTAACACTCTGCGAATAAGTTATTGCAGTATGAATCTATGGTTAATCTATTAACCTACATGATGATGTAACAATGATGTAGTTTATTCAACAAGATAATCAACATTGGTGCAATAATAACAAGAGCTGTCAGAGAACTCTATTAACCTACATGATGATGTAACAATGATGTAGTTAATTAAACAAGATAATCAACATTGGTGCAATAATAACAAGAGCTGTCAGCGAACAGCGTAGCTCGACTATATAGAATTTTCAGAGAACAAGAAATGATACACCCTGCACCATCAGAAAAAAAAAGTGAAAACAAAGGGGCGAGCTGGATGTGTCAAGAAGGAAAACATCGAAATTTTCATTAAATCAAGGGCCACAATTTTTCTGTGATGACACGGATGTGATTTCATAATAACCCTTTCAAAGGATACATAATGCAAATTTTATAAGTTGGAAATTTGAAGAAAATATGTAAAACGTATTATGTAAATGCATTTGACCTTTGACCCCTTTGTGTGACCTTGACCTTTCATCCAATGATCTTGAACTCATTAGATACGATTATCGTCCCATTTATAATAAAGTAAGTAAGTTTGATGATGATTGGATAAAAAATGTTGAAGTTATTTACATGTTAAGAAATGCGGATGTAAACATTAACCAGATGCTAAGAGCCTATCAACACATAAATGCAATTTGTGACCATGAACTTTGACCTATAGACCCCATAAGATCCTTCGAACAGTCGAGATAAAAATAACAAATTATTTGTAAAGTTTGACCCAGGAGCTAGGTCCACAAAGGTGGGGAAGAAGCCTAGGGTCTACGCTGGTTGGATGGTTGTATCAGTCTGTTAATGCCCAGTAAGTGTATATATGGTTATAGGTTAGGGATCTCAACGGTTTACAAGTTATGACCCGGGGGCTAGCTATGTCACCAGGGGTGGGGAAGGAGTGCAGGGTCTATGGTTGGATGGTTGTATATGTCTGTTCATGCCCAGTAAGTGTATATATGGTTATAGGGTAGGGATCTTAATGGTTTCCAAATTATGACCCAGAGGCTATGTCCCCGAGTCTATGTCCCCAGGGTTGGGGAAGGAGATGGGGTCTATGCTGGTTGAGTGGTTGTATCCGTCTGTTCATGCCCAGTAAGTGTATATATGGATTTAGAGTTGGGATCTCAATGGTTTCCAAGTTATGACCGAGGGGCTATGTCCAAAGGGGGTGAGGAAGGGACACGGGGTCTATGCTGGTTGGGTGGTTATATCTCTCTGTTCATGCCCAGTAAGTGTATATATGGTTATAGAGTGGGGATCTCAACAGTTTACAAGTTATGACCCAGGGGCTATGTCACCAGGGGTGGGGAAGGAGTCCAGGGTCTACGTTGGTTGGGTGGTTGTAAACGCAAAATATTAAACCTCTGGCTCTTGCAAATTTAGAGAAGATGATTTTTTTTAAAAAAAAACCTATATAAGTCTTTGTAAAACTGTGACCCCCGGGGCGAGCCAAATTTGACACCAGGGTCACCATTTGAACAAACTTGGTAGAGGATCATAAGCTTATAGAAAATTCAAAATATTGAACATCTGGCTCAAGCAGTTTCAGAGAAGATTTTTTAATTTTTTCCATATACAAGTCTATGTATAACATGTGACCCCTGGGATGGGGCCAAACGTAACCCCATTTTAATAAACTTGGTAAAGGACCATAAGCTCATAGTAAATGCAAAATATTAAACCTCTGGCTCTTGCAGTTTTAGAGAAGAAGATTTTTTTAATTTTTCCCTATACAAATCTATGTAAAACTGTGACCCCCGGGGCGGGGCCAAATATGACACCAGGGTCACCATTTGAACACACTTGGTAGAGGATCATAAGCTTATAGCAAATGCAAAATACTGAACATCTGGCTCAAGCAGTTTCAGAGAAGATTTTTTAATTTTTCCCTATACAAGTCTATGTAAAACATGTGACCCCTGGGGTGGGGCCAAATGTAACCCCAGCGTCACCATTTGAACAAACTTGGTAGAGGACTATAAGCTTATAGCAAATGCAAAATATTAAACATCTGGCTAAAGCAGTTCCAGAGAAGAAGATTTTTTAAGTTTTTCCCTATACAAGTCTATGTAAAATATGTGACCCCTGGGGCGGGGCCAAATGTAACCCCAGGGTCACCATTTGAACAAATTTGGTAAAGGACCATAAGCTTATAGTAAATGCAAAAAATTAAACCTCTGGCTCTTGTAGTTTCAGAGGAGAAGATTTAAAAAAAAAATCCTATATAAGTCTATGTAAAACTGTGACCCCTGGGGCGGGGCCAAATTTGACACCAGGGTCACAATTTGAACAAACTTGGTAAAGGACCATAAGCTTATAGCAAATGCAAAATATTAAACCTCTGGCTCTTGTAGTTTCAGAGAAGATTTTTTAAGTTTTTCCCTATACATGTCTATGTAAAACTGTGACCCCCAGGGCGAGGACAAATTTGACCCCAGGGTCACCATTTGAACAAACTTAGTAGAGGACCATAAGCAGATGCTACATGTAATACATGAGAGCTCTGTACCCTGTGGTTTCAGAGAATAAGATTTTTTAAAGTTTTTTCCTATATGTCTATATGAAAAACAGGCAAAATCTCAATATACAAACTTTGGACCAAAGGGGCACAGCCATTTTGGACCCTGGGGACTTCATTTGAACAAACTTGATAGTCTAGGCGTTGGCGATCATTTTAAAAAAAAAAACTTGAAATCTGTCCAGCGGTTCTGGAGAAGAAGATTTTTTAAGGTTTCGACCATATATGGTAATACTGGCCATCTTGGATGTCGTGCTGACCTAATTTTAACAAATCTAAAAAGCATTCATCTAAGGATCATCCATGTGAATGCTTTTTTCAAAATTTGCCAAGTGGTTTCTGAGGAAAAGTTGTTTGAAGAAAAAGTTAACGACGGACGACGGATGACGGACGACGGACGAAGACTGATCCCAATAGATCACCGGCTCAGGTGATCTAAAAACTGTAAGGTAAAGACAAGACAATCAAAGGGCCATAACTTCATCAAAATGTAAGGAAGAGTTATGAGGATTGTTGGATAAGGTGAAGAATTTGATGGGAAACATTAGTATAAAGTTTTAATGCAATAGCTGGAGTAGTTTTAAAGTTATAAATCTATTGCACAAAAACTTTAAGGTAAAGACATGACAATCAAAGGGCCATAACTTCGTCAAAATGCAAGGAAGAGTTATGGGGATTGTTGCAGGGTTCCGGAAATACGGTTGCCCGACGCCCCGGGCAAGTGGATTTTGGGTGCGGGCAAGTGACCTTCGCAAATCTGGTTGCCCGCACTTGCCCGACTGACATTTCCATTCCAGAACAAATCAAGTGGCAAACTAGCCATATCAGAATTTCATTTTGATAACTGAATAAAACTTGCAGCTGTTTTTCGCCGCTAGCGATTGTTAATAAGATCAAACAACTTTCGGTACAATCAACAATCTCGCCCCAGGCAGCTTAATTTGTGGCATTATTTCAATAAACAACCTATTTAACCCACACGCACATTTCACACCGTTTGAAAAACAACACCGTATTACAATTTATCCTGACACGACCGTCAGACGTGTTTCCATCGGCCAATGAAATCGCGGTAATTATGTCCGTGACCTTCCAACCATAAATTCAGAAATCTCTGAACATCATTTTTGGACCTTCCACCAATCAAATCAGAAAACTCTTTCTTAATTTGCAAATTTAATGTGTCAAAATAATGATTGACAGACCCACGTGACGTCACGTTTTTGTTTAGATAATTTTGCCGAAGGTTTTTTCGTAACGAAAATACATTTCTTTTACTTGAAGCACTCGTTTATCAACGCGCTTTTATGAGGAATCTGGTGTATTTCATTGATATAATCTGTAATTAAACGTATATGGAAGTGCATACTACACAAATAAGTTGCATAACTTAGCGATATGCGCATGTCATGGGTTTTCGCGATTTCAGAACCAATCACGGAAACTTTTTCTTAAGTTTTGAACTTTCGCTTTTGATAAATAAGGTTACTGCTACTACTTCTTAAACAATTCCTAGGTAACCATAGTAAGGGAACCCCTACTCATGCCTCTTGCTTTCATCTAATTCCCTTTAGTGAAATTAAAAAGCCGTAGGAACGTTACCATGGTTGCAGAAATTTGGGGCCAAGTGAATATTTTTAATAACGTTTTTGTCTTGTTTTTTTGCTTGTCGCACATTTAAATGAATACAATAGCTTCTTTTTTTCTGTCAACTGGTTAATTGTACACACTGTGACATTACAAGTTCCATACACTAGCTGCCTAGCATTTTTTTGGGATGGTCATCAAAAATGATGGGGTTGTGTGTGTGGTGATTGGTGGGGTGGGAGGGCGGAATAAAATGAGGTTGTATACTGTCTCATCATTTTATGATTTAAGTAACACAAAGATGTAATAGACACAAAAGAAGAAAATGCAACCATTTGATTTTTTTATATGAATAAATACAATGTATTAACTAATTCATAAAATACATTCTCCCTTTCTTTTCTAACTAAGTATAATTGTCCAAATTATGCGGCGGTCCGTCCCGTTTAACACGAATAATGGTACAGCGCCAATTTTTGGGGAAATTATGTGTTCTTAAATGTGGGGCAAGTGACATTATGGGCAGGGCAAGTGACTTTTGAAAATCCACTTGCCCTGGGCAAGTGGATTTTCAAAATATTTCCAGAACCCTGTGTTGGGTAAGGTGCAGAATTTGATGGGAAACATTATTATAAAGTTTTAATGCAATAGCTTCAGTAGTATTGAAGTTATAAATCTATTGCACAAAAACTTTAAGGTGAAGCTGGGGACACAGACGCCGATGCCAACGCCGTGGTGAGTAGGATAGCTCTCACTATTCTCACTATTCTTCGAATAGTCCAGCTAAAAATGAATGATATGTAAGAAGCATAAATTAATATTTAACTGAATTTCATGTACACTAGTAAAACTGATAAATTCATAATGCTTTATTTATACCTGGCTATAAATGTAGCAGGAAGTGAATCTAACGTTCTTAAATTAATGAATACATCATCAAGTCATTTTGTGTACATAATAAGGTCACTCTTTGTTGTATAAGCCAATACAGTGAAACACAGTCTGACAAGGATTTTTGTTTTAAGAACACCAGTCCTAGTTTATGTACAACATAGCCATTGGTATGTGTTGGTATGTGGTTATTGATAACAATTTACATTCCAATAATTCAACCCTTAGTATACAATCGTTTTTTTTCTGAGTATTCAATACAAATTCTTCCTTACATTCTGGTAACAAAAGAATTTTACTACATACACAAATGTGACCTTGTTTTATAAAATGGGTTTATAAATCACTGCACATTATACATACCTATAGCATAAAAATACACAAAATCTAAAACCTAGTTAATAATAACATGAGGAGATGATAGGCGAGTGAGTCATCATTTGCAAAAACCCAGGGAGTTTACACAGCACTCATAACTGACAAATATCATTTCCAGCAATCAATACAGAATATAAAAGCTATATATATGTGCATACAGCCATGTGTTCATTCTACTGGCAGTGCTGTAAGTGGTCTCATACTGACTATACCTAGAATTAATCAAATGTTATATTTAGTCAAAGTTACATTTTTATGACAACTTTCTAACAGCACTTGCTGGATCATGCATTGCGAACATGGGGTATCAACATGTGTGATTGGGTGATCCTAGTACCCAATGAGAGACTAGCATACTAGGAGCCTCAAGGTTCAAACCAGGGTTCGAATCCCACTGGGAGCTAGACTTATGAGGAAGTGTCGATTTTTACGGATGGCGAGAGGTGTACAGTACTGGTTCTACCCAGGATGCCTCCACCACAAAAAATCAACCGTCATATGTATGTCTACTGACTGCACCATCAAGAATGACACACAAAAATACTTCAAATAAATTGGAAGAAACGCGTATTTAATGCACTTGCAATCACCACTCTACCATAAATTACAGTGGTCTAAATTTGCACTAGCCCGAAAGCAAAACACTAAGTCTTGTAAAATTCACTTTGGGCTTGTAAAAAACCAATACCACAAGCCCGAATTGCTTGTAAAAAAATAGAGTACAACATAACTTTATTGTAACATATTTTTGTTTTACTTTCGGTTTTTATGTTTACATCCTATTTTTGGAGAACACTGTGACCTGAATTTATCATTAGAAGCACGCGACTGTTGCGTGACCCGGGGTTACCGACATCCGATTGGTCAGTTCATCCGGAATATGTACTCGGAATTTTCCGTTGACGCATTGGCTCCCTCACTTGTAAAAGTTTCCAATCAGTGCAGTGTACAATTGGTACTTTCGTTATGGCTAACTTATTCGACTTATTCAAGTACATTCCCGGTGCTCAACCTGGAAAACGTGAACAAGAGCCGGTATTTTTCTTAACTAGAACTCAAGACTACTCAATTCTAGAAATTTTTACTGTGTGTATTTTCGCTCACAAGACTGACAATGATGTAGGTTGGCTCTTCTATGTCGCCTACATGAATTACATTCAGGTTGTTATTTTACAGATTTAGTGAAATTCTCAAATAAAACATAAATTAATGGCCAACATGCATACAATGTCAAGAAATTGTTCAATGAAAAGCAGAACTTTAGCAAGTCTTAATGACCCTTCATGGTCAAGATTTGTAATGGCATGAGGCTAAACGATTAGGCACCTGACTATATAATAAGCCACAACTTGTTTCTATTATGTTTTGACTGATGCAATTTTTTCTTCCTTTTGCAGCTGTTCATGGGATTTGTGTGAAATAAGTTGGAAACAACTGTTTGATAGTTACCTAGTGTTAGGTAATAACGTCCAAAATATGCCGTTCATTCGAAGGATAGTACCAACTAACCATGAGCCTACAACCTACATGAGACTCTCATCTACTGAATTTCACATTACTGTTTTTTCTGGCATCATATCGAGACATAAATCACAGTTGCTAAGCACACCTTGAAAAATTGAACAAATGGTAACTGTGTGTACTAGTTAGTTAAATGTTTATGCTAAATATGAACCAAATAAAACTGGTTTTTATAGTACACACCAGGGGAACAGAAACAGTGATACTGAGCTGGGGTGGGGAAGTACTGACCTTACTGGAGGTATAAACGGGGACAAATGAGCTGCGAAGTTGTTGGAGGTATATAAGGCGACAAATCAACAACAGTGGAATTTCGAAACATTTCTGAGCAGTGTAACAATGTATATAAATTTAAAACATATATCCAGGGCTTTTTTCTAAGAATTGTGAAGACTCCCATGCCTGGTATTTTGTGAAAAAATAGCATGACAACTGTCTGATTTGTGAAAAAAGTATTGAAAGATTAATTGTTAAAAGCGATATTACTAAATACATGCATACATTGTTTTTGTAGGAGGAGGGCACTATAAAACAAATGTACAATTATTCAGCATAATATGTTACATTTTAGATAAACTTTCTAATGTACAGTACAGCTCACGTGAAACCCACACTTTACTCTTTCACGCAGAGTGAGGAATTTACAAATCGCGTAAGTACACGGAGTTTTGATGATAAAACTACTCGGAGTGGGAATCAGCTATGCGAAAAGCACTCGGCGTACTTACGCCACGATACTTCGCGTAGACAAACTCGGAGTTATCTGAGTCGAAACTGCACAGGTAAAGGGTGCAACTTTTTCTAATTGCAGTTATTTTAATGCATAATTATTCAATAACTTCAAAAAAAATCGCAGCAGAAGACAATTTTACTTTTGTTTTGGAAAAGCGGAGGTGGAAAAATCTGAATGCCCGGATTATGTATACTGGGTCATGATAGTTATATGGCGGTTCCTATTACTGCGGCGACTGAACATAAAATTTAATTAGTAATTATACTGGAAATTATAATTATATTTAAGAAATAGACAGAGCTCTAGATAAGCTGCGTATATGTGTAATTTACGCAAATAAATGAGCCAAAAAACGCAAAAAAATATCTTTCTATGCGTACTAAAAACGTAAAAAAAATATAAGAAAACCACAAACGATTTATTTCAAGGCGTATCGAAACGTAAATACACCGTGTTTTGCAATCTCCATTTTCTGAATTAAATGGTTTGTTTGATAGTCAAATTGTTCTGTTCCGTACTCGTCACACGTTTGTAGAATATGTTCCTAGTACTGTATGATGCAATACTCGTTAGAACATAATTGAGAACGAGTCTAAGTTGACTAAACGAACATTTCACAGACGGGTTTCGGGTTAAGTTAACGTGTTGAATTGAGGTATCGTTAATAGGTACTGTAATCCAGTCTGCGTATTGATATCCTGTCAAATTTCCCCGTAAAAGGTTACATTGCACCATTGCGTTTGTCCTTCCGGGCTGTATAGTCAAATAATGCCTAATAAAAAACGTTTCCCTGTCTTACTAGTGATATAAAATGCATACTTTTGATTGCTTTTTGTTATTATTACCTATAATTCAGCCAAATGATGTATTGTGAATACTGATTAGTGTTTGTTTGAGATATTTAATTATAATTATATAGACGCTCGATCGTTTGATTGATATGTGTTTTAAAATTTTCTACTATGCGCTTTTTTTCTCTTGATTTACATTCGTCCTATATAAAACAAAGAAAATCGGTGCAATGCAACCTAGAATACGAAACGATGTCAGGTAAAAGCTGTTCGCGGAAGGAAAAATGCATAAACATCTTTCCAAACGTAAATAAAATCATCAGCTATATTTCCGTTAAAGCAGATGTCTGTGTCAATTGTCCAGCCAATAATATTTGATTTGATTGATCAAAGTGTTTCAAAGTAAAAAAACAAACACGACGGAAGCACAATTTCAGATAAAACTATTGCCGGCTGGAAGTTGAAATTCCCATGGTTTGTAGTTCAGACTAACGGCGATGGTGTATTGTATCATTAACAAATAACTATCAGTAGTTGAAGAAAGAAAAAAAAAAGCAAATATAAAAAAAGGAAGGGTATAAATTTTGATAAAAAAATTTGACTGGGTTAAAAAAAACAAATATAAAAAGATGATGGGTGAAAAAACCAAATAGCAAACACCTTATCTAGAGCTCTGAATAGAACATCGTTTACGGTGAAATATCGTTTAATATATCACGGTTTGGAGTTCAATTTGTGAACAATAATTTCACTCCCGAAAGGGCGAGTGAAATTATTGTTTACAACTGAACGACCCCTAAATGTGTGAAAATAAAGCACACATCTGAAATCTTTCACATTGCTTTGCATACTCTCCAACGTTGCAAACGTTACAGTGATATCTTTCGCATTGCCTTGCTTACTCTCCTAACGTTGCAAATGTTACAGTTATATATCGTTGAATATAACGAGATATTTTAAACTAGGCTATATAGTGCGGGTGTATTAGAATATTAATTAATCGTTATTTGTAACAAATTTATTCGGCTGTTTATTAATTTGCTTATGAATTCTGTGTCATAAACCCGTTGTTATTGCCACCTTGTAAAAAGTTACATACATGGCCAAGGATTATGGGTATTTATGTCGGTTGAAGAATTGTGACTTTTGGACAACAGAACAAAAAAAACTTGTGATTAAGTGCATTAAAAGTTTGAAATACGTATTTGTTTCGGAATTTATTCATTGTATTTATCAGTCTTGCGCATTTTGACATAACCAAGAGCATAATCAGAGGCAATAACTCAATATCAATTTCTCTCATCGTCTTTCTTCCGTCTTCTCTCCCTCTCCTCCACCCTCACCCCACCCCACACCCTATCTCCTCCCCCTCTCTGTCTTTCTTTTTTTCCCCTCTGTCTCCTACTTTCTCTCACCGTCTTCCTTCCATCTTCTCTCCCTCTCTCTCCTCCACCCCCCCACCCCCACCCTCTCTCCTCCCCCTCTCTCTGCCTTTATTTTTTTTTCCCTCTGTCTCCTACTTTCTCTCACCGTCTTTCTTCTGTCTTTTCTCTGTCTTCTCTCCCTCTCTCTCTCCTCCCGACCACACTCCCCCACCCTCTCTCCTCCCCCCACCCTCCCCCACCCTCTCTCCTCCCCCTTTCTCCGTCTTTTTTTTTTCTCTGTCTCCTACTTTCTCTCACCGTCTTTCTTCCATCTTTTCTCCGTCATCTCTTCCTCTCTCTCTCCTCTCCCAACTCAATTTTGCTCCGTGTTAAACATCTGAGATCTTAATTTAAAGATTCTGGCAAAAGTCTGGTAAAGATCAATTTAAAAATCAAGGTGCTAGTGCGACTGCAACAAAAAATTAACAGATGGTAGACGAGCACCGCACCACTGCTTATAACCATTGCCTAAAGGCTAGTTGAGCTAAAAATGAATAGTACAGTTATGACCTTGTTTAACTAGTATTATATTAAGGACATCTTGTTATAAAAAGAAAGGTCATGAAATATTTGTGTTGAAGTATGCTGTTGGATTGTGGCTGACAGATGGTTATCATTATTCAAGTGTCTGCCTGATAACCATTAGAAAATAGTAGTGTAAAGAAGCATCTATGTGTAAATAAATAAACGCAATAGTACATGATTGTACATGTTGCCTTATTTAAAATAAATATTTTATAGAATTTATAAGTTAAAACCAATGGGTGGAATCCTTCAGACACATTAACGGAAGTCTTTATAGAATTTCTTTTTTTAAATTTACCATTCCGTGCATATTTAACCTTCTTCAGTGGGGCACAAATACGGTTCACTTCCCAATTGCAAAATCCTGTAATCTTTTCCAATTTTGGGGGAAAAAATACACATCTTAAAAAAAAATAAAAAAATGTGACACATTTTCCATAGTAAGTTTGTTAAAATATATAAATACTTAATTCAGTAACCAACTGGTTGGTTGGGGGACCAGAAACACTACCATGTTATAGCCTTCTCCAGGTTTCGACACTAACGCAGGTCCGCTGGCCCGAGGCCACCTATTTTCGGAGGACCACCACTTTCCTAAACATTGGTGGCCCATCGGGCCTGCTATTTTTACTTAAACAAAAAGACAATTTAATGATAATTTAATAGCAATTGGATTGAAAGATTCGCGTCTGTGAAGGTAATTTCGGTTTTTAGCAATTTAAATTAACATTAGAAGGGTTTAATGTTAGATGTTTTTTATTGAAATCTTATTAGTAGTTTATGAGTAGCAGTGGAACAGACCTATTCAAACTCTTTAGAAGATGCTTCAGGTAAAGTTTCATAAACTCTGTTGAATGATTGAAGAGGTGTTGCTTTTTTTAAAATCAGACAGCACCAAAAAAGAGATACATATATATAGCTGTACACACAAACAGTTAGTAATATTCAAACACAATTTCCTTTATATTATTCTTATAATTAATATTAATTATTGAACAAATAAAAGTTATGTAGAAAAACTAACCGGGGGCCGTGAGCTTTTAAAAAATGAAGATTGCCATTTGTCTCTTTAATAAAGTTTAACATCAATGACGATAACGATTTAGAACCAGCTGTATTCATACGCTGTGAAAGATTTTTAGACTGTATCCGTGAAATTAATACTTAATTCAAGTAGTAAATGACCCATAAAATGCCTGTATACCAATTCAACTGCGTCCCGGTATTCTTACTAGAATACAGTTGTTTTATGAACAGTAAAATGACGTTGATACACAGTCCAACACCCATAGCAGCTTTCTGAGTCCGGGATAAATACAGCCGTAGCCTTAAGGCTCCAGCAATAATACAAGAGGTCAATGACCTTGAAGCTCTACTGATTGATTTTGATTTCAGGAAGTAGTCGCTACAGACTTGTTTTTTGAAAATCTATTTTTAACCGTGGCGGCCATCTTGAATTTCCGGCCGACCTAAAATTTTGCTAAGATCAATAAGACATTAAGAGCAACATTCCTGTGAAGTTTCATGAAAATCCGTCAGGTAGTTTCAAAGAAGTAGTCTCTACAAGTTTTCATTATATAACTCTATGTAAACAAAGCAGCCATGTTTAAGGTCAAATCAAAACGATTTTCGACAAGGACCAACATCATGTCATACTGATCATTTTAGAAAAAGTCCCATATCAATATCTCTTATTGTTTTGAAGAAGTAGTCGCTACAAACTTATTTATTTTAAATCTATTTTTAGCTGTGGCGGCCATCTTGAATTTCCGGCCGACCTGAAATTGTTCTAGGATCAACTAGACACCAAGAGCAACATTCCTGTGAAGTTTCATGAACATCCGTCAAGTAGTTTCAGAGAAGTAATCGCTACAAGTTTTTACTATATAACTCTATGTAACCAAAGATGGCCACTGGCAGCCATGTTTAACGTCGAATCAAAATAATTTTCCACAAGGATCTACATCATGTCATGCTGATCATTTTAGAAAAAGTCCCATATCAATATCACTTATAGTTTTCAAGAAGTAGTCGCTACAAACTTATTTTTTAAAAATCTATTTTTAGCTGTGACGGCCATCTTGAATTTCCGGCCGACCTGAAATTTTGATAGGATCAATTAGACATCAAGAGCAACATTCCTGTAAAGTTTCATGACAATCCGCCAAGTAGTTTCAGAGGAGTAGTCGCTACAAGTTTTTACTATATAACTCTATGTAAACAAAGATGGCCGCTGGCAGCCATGTTTAACGTTGAATCAAAACGATTTTTGACTAGGATCAACATCATGTAATGCTGATCATTTTAGAAAAAGTCCCATATCAATATCACTTATAGTTTTCAAGAAGTAGTCGCTACAAACTTATTTTTTAAAAATCTATTTTTAGCTGCGACGGCCATCTTGAATTTCCGGCCGACCTGAAATTTTTCTAGGATCAATTAGACATCAAGAGCAACATTCTTGTAAAGTTTCATGACAATCCGCCAAGTAGTTTCAGAGAAGTAGTCGCTACAAGTTTTTACTATATAACTCTATGTAAACAAAGATGGCCGCTGGCAGCCATGTTTAACGTTGAATCAAAACGATTTTTGACTAGGATCAACATCATGTCATGCTGATCATTTTAGAAAAAGTCCCATATCAATATCACTTATAGTTTTCAAGAAGAAGTCGCTACAAACTTGTATTTTAAAACTCTATTTTTAGCTTTGGCGGCCATCTTGGATTTCACATCAACATGAATTTTTGCTAGGATCAACTAGACTTTATGGGCAACATTTCTGTAAAGTTTCATGAATATCCATCCAGTAGTTTCAGCTGTGAAGTCGCTACAAATAAAAGTTTACGGACAGACAGACGGACAGACGGACAGACGGACGGACGGACGACGGACGCCGCACCACGGCATAAGCTCTGCTGATCTCTGATCAGTAGAGCTAATAATGTAAACATTGATCACAGAACAACACTTAATGTTTTATTTTATTGTTCCGGTAAGTATAACTGTACATGAGAAGGACCACCTATCGGTCAGAAGGACCACCAGTTTTCAAAGGCAGAAAGTCCTACAGGCTTCCTACTCATAAAAGTAAGTGTCGAACTCTGTTCTCCAGTCAGTTTCTTTAACAAAACCTCTGCAAGCCAGCAAAAGCACTATCATCAGAGTTCACAAATAGACAGTTCTGGATCTGCTCCACTAATGAATGCCATGAAAAAAATGGTATCTAACTTGTTTCCTTCACAACATTATGATTAATGCAGATCAATCTCTACCAAACTAACTTTTAAACTGATTAAGCACATATGCCTCACTGTGTAATTATATACATGTAGACTACAACAAATTTCAAGCTGTTTGTTGGAATGGTGGAACAAATATAGAATGTCTAGTTTCAGATAGGTTATTAACTAGCAGCAGGATTATCAGCTTGGAGTACAGGTAGCCCAGATTTATACCTCTGACATCTGACACTTGGCTTCAGTTATGTGGTTTTTAAAATCTACCAGGAAAAACAGATACAATATTGTTTTGGCTAGGCCCAATCTGCAAGTATTTGTCACAATATAAAAATTGCAAATGAAATTAAATGGTGTTTCCCTTCTTCTCCCCTCTTGAGAGTTCACATAAAAAGAGGCAGAAAGGGCCAGAGGATGCTTTACTACATGTAGATATATACAGTACAGCTCACGCGAACTCCACACTTTATTCTTTCACGCCGAGCGAGGAATTTACAAATTGCATACTTACGCGATAAAACTACTCGGAGTTGGAATCAGCTACGCGAAAAGCTCTCGGCCTAAGTAGATATTTCGCTTAGAAAAACTCGGAGTTCGCTGGGTCGAAACTGCACAGGTAAAGGGTGCAACTTTTTCTTGGAAAAATTCGAATGCCCGGATTATGTATACTGGGTCACGATAGTTATATTATATACTATTACCGGCGACTGAATGTAAAATTCAATTAGTAATCATTATACCGGAAATTATAATTATATTTTTAATTAATCGTTATTTGTAACAAGTTTTTACTATTCTGCTGTTTATTATTAATACTAGTGATTGATTTTTCAAGCGCGCTGTCAGACAAGTTGAAAAGTTGTCAGAAAATTCAGATTTTTTTTTATTCCCAGTAATAAATCACCACAGGTGTGCACTCATGGTTAATTGCATTTTGCGCAGAGTAACTCGGAGTGTTTGATCACTCCGAGTGACTCGACAATGGCATACTTTTGTGAAAGTGTGGGGTTCGCGTGAGCTGGACTGAACATGAGCAATGAACATTCCAAAAGCTGAATCATAATGTAAAGAAAAATGTGCGACCTTGACCTTTAACCTACTACCCCTAAAATCAATATGGTCATTATTTTACCATGGGTACCACTTGTGCAATGTTTCAAGTTTGTAGTTCTAATAGTTTACAAGTTTTAGTGTGGTATGTGTGCTTTAGGATTGGGTTATTGTCAGGGCAATGTGACATTATGTTTGACCAACTGACCCCAAAAGCAGTAGAGTTCTCCTCTCACCAAGGGCAAAGTACCTGTGAATTCTATGAGCCTAGGTGTTATCCTTCAGGAGTTATATTGAAGAATGCGCAAGACTCCGGAAATATTTTTAAAAATCCACTTGTCCAAGTCGAGGATTTTCAAAAGACACTTGCCCTTCCCAAAAAGTCACTCGCCCCAGATTTAAGAACTCTTGCCCTGAATATTGGCACTGTACTATTATTTGTGATGTGTGCAAAAAGTGACTGCCGTATAATTTCGGCCATTATAATTGGGGGAAAAAAAGGAAGAACTCTGAAGGCATTTTATCTTACTGGTTTAATAGTACATTGTTTTTATTCATATAACTAAAAATGTGTTCCATGGAACACTTGTGTCGCCTGCCGTAAGCTTATTCCAGCAAGTACAATCTAACTGTACAGTTTGAGGACGGTGTGCAATCCTTCATGAATTAGGTAGCTGTTACGAGCTATGTTAGGTTGCAGGTTAAAGTTTTATGAAAAGGCGCATAACTCTGCCAAAATGAAAGTCCGAGTTATTGGACATGTGTAACAACATTCCTTTGGTTGATGAATATGTGCGAGAAGTTTCATGAACATAGGTCAAATACTTTAAGTTATGACCAGTTATGACCAGTTATGAGCCGAAATGAAAGTCATATTGGTCATGGGTAATATTCTGTGTGGTAAAATGTGTGGTACGATGAATGTGTGAACGTGTGAACAAAGGTCAAATACTTCATAAGTTATGGCCAGTTATGAGCTTGGTTAGGTTGCAGGTTCGTTTTATGAAAGGGGGCATAACTCTGTCAAAATGAAAGTCAGAGTTATTGGACGTGTAACCGCATACCTTAGGTTGCAGGTTAAAGTGTGACGGACCACGACGTACGTCGGACAAAGTGATCCCTAAGTGCCTGCCATGCTATGCAGGTTACACAAAAATGCTTTCTTCTTGTGTCGAATAAATATTTCTGCTACTTAAATGATGAGTGTGACAGTACACTAACAACTAGCCAGCTGACAGAAACAAAGCGACTTTGCTCATTAAAATGTGGGACGAGCAAAGGAACAAAAGAGAAAAATAAATTATTATTAAACTAGAGCTGTCGCCTTTTAAGGGCGCCAAATATACCCCCTCTACCAGTCCATTCCGCACCAAACCGTTCGAGTTAAAATTGAGTGGAATAGGATTTTCATGATCAGGTACCGTGACCTTTGACCTCCTGACCTTAAAACTCAATAGGGGTCATCCTCTCATCACAGGCAGTCTACCATGAAGTTTCATGAGATTTGCTTTAGGGAGAGTTGAGTTACAGAGCAGACAAGGATTTCCATGGTCGGGTCCCGATGTCCTTGACCTTTAGAGCTCAAAATCAATATGAGTCATCATCTCACCACAGGCAGTCCACCTATGAAGTTTCATGAGATTTGCTTCAGGAGAAGAGGAGTTATGGAGCGGACAAGGATTTTCATTATCGGGTTCCAGTGACCTTGACCTTTGACCTACTGACCTCAACATCACTAGGGGTCATCCTCTCACCAGACAGTCTACCCATGAAGTTTTGTGGGATCTGCTTCAGGGGGAGAGGAGTTATGGAGCGGACGAGGTTTTTCATTATCGGGTCCCGGTGACCTTGACCTACTGACCTCAACATCAATAGGGGTCGTCCTCTCACCACAGGCAGTTCACCTATGCAGTTTCATGAGATTTGCTTCAGGGGGAGAGGAGCTATGGAGCGGAAAAGGTTTTTCATTATCGTAACCTGGTGACCTTGACCTTTGACCTGCTGCTCAAAATCAATAGGGATCGTCCAGTTCACCTATGAAGTTTTATGAGATTTACTTTAGGGGGAGAGGAGTTATGAAGTGGACAAGGTTGCGTCTACAGACAAACAGACGGTGTGAAACCACAGGGCTTTTTTGGCTGTTTTTATAGCCGTTATTGGGTTATATTCCCAATGACAAAACATATCTTTTTTTCCCAATTTTGAGAAGAAAATTCCAAACTGAAAGAAGAAAAAAGAAAGAACACCGAAAAGTAGCAAAAATGTGACAAGTATTGAATATGAAATGCTTCTGTTGATCTTGTTGTACTGTAAACAGTATGAAAGATACAATTATGAAATAAATGTTTGACTGTTTTGTTTCCCAATTTCAGTGTTCAATCTGGAGGGCGACATGAGCGTCTTTGTCGCTTTTTCCTCCATGACTTCGCTTTTTTTTTAGCCAACGGCAAAGTTTAAGTCGCCTTCAGTTTGACCACTTCGCTTTTTCCCCGCCCTCAAGTGAAGTGTAACCATTCCTTTAATTGACCTGTTGTTTATGTCTCAGAACAGGCGTAGACATCTCTGAGAAGGGATTATGCCAATTGCTTTGATTGATCACAGCAGAAACCCCGCGGGGAGCATACTTTCCTACAACTATGATATCCCCCAAGGCAATTTTCGCACTTCACCATTTTTTGTTTACAAATTAGACTGTACACGGAATACACACGCCTTATCCAATGAGACTGCGTAT
Organism: Cyrtodaria siliqua; assembly: GCA_037043455.1. Taxonomy (NCBI): domain Eukaryota; kingdom Metazoa; phylum Mollusca; class Bivalvia; order Adapedonta; family Hiatellidae; genus Cyrtodaria; species Cyrtodaria siliqua. The sequence goes on from JAWPHD010003103.1 coordinate 201,474, forward strand.
AGCTGAACAATTGACCAATCGTAGGTTCCGTTACAGTTAGACAAGTGCGTGTTGAAAACGTGATCGAAACAACAATCTGAAGTTAATTGACCTGAGGTGATTAAATGATACCACCGAATAATGATTAGAGTTGTGTTTTCTTAATTGTTTGATAAAACGGACCTTTTGGCATTCCAAACAAATTAATGCATGAAAAAAAGAGTTAATAACAGATGACATTTCTACTGAATTTTCGGCAATATTTTACTTCCGGAAAAGTGTGGTGTCATAGTAGTTCGGATGGAGGAAAAACTTTTTTTTATTAAATATTGTTTTTACCCAATACAAATTGGGAAACAAAACACATAAATTGGTCTTATATGTCTTAATGAGGAATAAGCCTTGTAGGAAAAAGTTTGAGATCATATTTACACCCTTCATAGAACTCAAATTGATAGAAAGATGAATAAATAAAGATACATGCAATATATTTATATTAATTCTTCTCTCAATCCTTTCTTCTATAGTTGCAGTATAATATATAAGTAAAGAGTGCCTGTGAGTGTGAATAAAATTAATAAACACATTTAATTTGAAACAGTTAGCATGCTCTTAAATAATCAAAAGGTTATAACCAATAGGGTGTATACATGTATATCAGTTAATAATTAACAATAACCGATTGCGCGCATAATTTAAAGGATCGTGTCTCCCTCACTTCTCCCTATTTTTTGGTCACTTCTCTCTATTTTCTTTGGAGGGAGAAGTCACTTCTCCCTAAAATCCAGGCCTAGTTTGAACCCTGCAATTTTATGAAAAATCACACTAAAATACCCAATTTTGAGGGTATGGGTTATGTTCCCAAAATGTAGAAAAAAAGCACGGAACCAGTATACCCACCTAAACCCGGGGGTATAAATATTCACATGGCTACCAAGATCTGGGAAGAGGATGGATGTTTCCAGCATCGGAAAATTTCAATGGATGAAAGTGGGCTATCTTTAGCTGAGGTTTTCCAAAAAAAAGACATCATGTGTGCGATAGATCTATCTTTTCAAACAAAATTAAGCGCAGTGGAACGCACTAGCGAGAAGCAAACCGATCTTTTGCGAATATTGCCAGTTGACATAAGCTATTGTACACTGCACTGTGCTATAGAGCTACACCAAGACGAATTGGGGTAAATTTGGGAGTTTTGCCCCCAAGTACTTAACATTTTATGACATAGTACCTGCATATCTCAGGACAACCACTTGCTGCAGCTCTCCCAGACTGGCTGTCGACTCAGTGGTTATACATGTAGTTTCTTTATTTGCAAACAGAATCAAAATAAAAATTCTTAAAATCCTAAATGTGTTATCAGTCAGTCATCAGTTCTGAATAGCTCTGAACCACTCAAGGCCTAAGTTAAAATTACTCTAATTAGAAAAAGTTGCACGTTTTACCTGTGCAGTTTTATCATCCAAACTCCGCGTAAGTATGTGATTTGTAAATTCCTCACTTGGCGTGGAAGAGTAAAGTATGGAGGATGAGCCTGGCATGTTCATGCCTGTTAGGCGCCATATAACCTTTCATGTGTTGGTGCGCCTTAAAACCCAATTCAATTTGCATGAGCTGTACTGTTATTAGTCCAATATGGCTGGTTTTCGAACTTGTCCGAGCTTTCATTGATATTAACAATCTGATAAAGTTTGGTAAAGATCGGATGAACAATGAAGCCCCTATCGTCTTAACGAGACAAAATATTGCATTTTTAACTAAATCAAGGGCCGCAACTCCGCTGTTACTGGTTCGATAGGCGGGTTCGAACTTGTTCGACCTTTTATTGATATTAACAATGTGGTAAAGTTTGGTAAAGATAGGATGAAAAATGAAGGCCCTACCGTCTTAACAAGGCAAAATATAGCAATATAGCATTTTTAACTCAATCAAGGGCCATAACTCCGCTGTTACTGGTCCGATCTGGCTGGTTTTCGAACTTGTCCGAGCTTTCATTGATATTAACAACCTGTTAAAGTCTGGTAAAGATCAGAGGAAAAATGAAGGCCCTATCGTCTTAACAAGACAAAAGTTAACGACGGACGGACGACAGACAATGGACGCTGGACGATGTTACTGGTCCGATCTGGATTGTTTTCGAACTTGTCCGACCTTTCATTGATATTAACAATGTGGTAAAGTTTGGTAAAGATAGGATGAAAAATGAAGGCCCTATCGTCTTAACAAGGCAAAATATAGCAATATAGCATTTTTAACTCAATCAAGGGCCATAACTCCGCTGTTACTGGTCCGATCTGGCTGGTTTTTGAACTTGTCTGAGCTTTCATTGATATTAACAACCTATTTAAGTTTGGTAAAGATCGGATGAAAAATGAAGGCCCTATCATCTTAACGAGACAAAAGTTAACGACGGACGACGGACAACTCGCCATCCCATAAGCTCTGCTGTCCCTTGGCCAGTAGAGCTAAAAATTACCGCCATGACCTAAAATGTGTAAAATGACGTAAAACCCCATTTAAAGACTTGCATACATGTATACGCAACTCAATTTGAGAAGGGGACCAGACTTCTTGGACTTGTGCATGTAATTATGCAACACAATTTGAGAAGAGGACCAGACTCCTTGGACTTGTGCATATATGCAACTCAAGTTGGGAAGAGGACCAGACTCCTTGGACTTGTACATATATGCAACTCAAGTTGTGAAGGGGACCAGCCTTCTCGGATTTTTGCATACTGCCATATTATGACCTAAAATGTGCTAAAAACGACGTAAAACACGATTCAAACCATTCAACGACTTCTTGGACGTGTGCATATATCCAACTCAATTTGAGAAGAGGACCCGACTCCTTGAACTTGTGCATATATGCAACTCAAGTTGAGAATGGGACCAGACTTCTTGGACGTGTGCATATATGCAACTCAATTTGAGAAGAGGACCAGACTCCTTGGACTTGTGCATATATGCAACCCAAGTTGAGAAGGGGACCAGACTTCTTGGACGTGTGCATATATGGGGGCAGTGCTCATGGAAAATATTTTTGACAGGCAGGCCCTGAATTAATATTGACTGGCCCTGAATTATATAATAAAATATGGCGAAAAGGGACAAGCCCCAGATTCTGACAGGCGCTGGGCTTGGGGCCATCCTATTTCGTGAGCACAGAGGGGACCAGACTTCTTGGACGTGTGCATATATGCAACTCAAGTTGAGAAGGGGACCAGAATCCTTGGACGTGTGCTTATATGCAACTCAAGTTATTTGATATTTACTTTATTTAGAACAAGCGCCTGCATGATATTTCAGGGTTCTCAATAGACTTTAAAAGTGAAGAGTCATATGACCCTTGACTCAAAAATCTCAAGGGTCAAAATTGAAAAAGCAAGAGTCAAATATAAATCGAACAAATCGAAACGCCGTTTTATAAAACATCCTTTAATAACTTTAATTGTAGTGAATTCTGTAAATATTGTATTACAAAGAAAGGTGTGCAAGAATATATATACATTTGAACTTAAAAAACTACTATTCTTTTTTACAATAATGTGTCATTATGTCAAAGATTCCAAAGTTATGTAAGGATGGTTTATAAATTGGGGTCCACATTTGTTAATATTATAAGTTATTGGTGTTATTATAGCACAATCTGTGTTTGCACCAATTGTATGTATGTATATTTGGAACATTAAACAAGAAAACAAAAGGACAGTGTATCTTTAATGTATGTTTAATTCTCAAGAAATCTATTCTCATTTTATTAATTTCATTTATTTCAAAAAATAATTCTGTAGTATAGTACACTCTATAATATTATATAATAGACGAAAATATACTTCTTTGCGCCATTTATTTGTGAATTTAACATACATGAATTAATAAAGTCCGTTACTTGATAGCACAAACAATGTCCGTAATCGCAAAATATCACAATGCGTAATGTCCGGTAAGTTTTGACTGAATGCCAACCCAGGTTAAAAAACGCTCTTTTTATGTACATTTCGCCGATTTATAAATATTTAAACTATCCTCATTAAAACTATATTTCTTTATTCTTTAAAACGTGCGTAAAACAAAATTAACGAACAACAACACAAATAAACAAACAACAAACACAAATAAAGTCAATTTTATTTTTGCCGATTCTACCCGTTCACACGTTTGACCGCTAGCTTCTGTTTTATCGCAATTCAATTTAATTAACCCCCTAATCAATCAGAAGCCGGTAGCAATCAATTAAACAGTTAATCCAATCAAGTCATATTAGTCTTCACCCGCGCAAAGCATCATAAACTTCAAAGATAATCATTAAATTATCAACACAATAGCAGCGATTAGATTACACAGCGACACCATTTACAGACAGGTTATTTCCCCCAAGATGCGACAGCAGCGAATTTGATTGGTCGAGAGGCGATCAAGGTCGTCAGGCAAGGTGTCAATCACTGTTTATGCAGCTGTGATGTAAATAGGTATTGGATTGATGCTTGGAAGCAAATACACGCGCGTCATAAAAACGCACAGGTCGTAAATTAGATGCGTCAGAAATGGGTCAAATTGAAATTCCATGCGTCAAAACGCGTGTGTACAGAATTGAGAACCCTGTATTTTAACTGAAGTAGCGAAAACGTAGAAAAATACCGAAATGGATATTTAACAGGAGTGTGTCCTGAGGACGCAGTAGTTTTAAAACTAGAACTATCGCTGAAGGTGATAAATACCCCTGCAAACAATTTTTTACTAAGATCAAGGGCAATAACTCTGCATGGCATTGACTGAGCTACACCAAAATTGTGTCATGTACAGTTTGCAAGGGCAATAACTCTGCACGGAAATGAGCAAGCCGAACCAAAATTGTGTCATGCACATCTTCACTTCATTTTAATCATGTATACAGTTTCAATTCAATATCTTGAAAACTGTAGAAGTTCGCCAGGGCTTCCACTAAGGTTCAAATTTAGGAAGTTCGAACTTCCTGTGTATCAAATTTGGAAGTTCATGGGGAAAATTTAGGAAGTTCCAGTGTTTGGGCATGGCATTCATACTCAGTCTTTGAGTCAGTGATTCCGCGTGGTGGTGAGGGAAACAACACATCTAAATTGTTCAAAAGAAAAAAAAGATATTTATAATCATCTATATGTTTATAAAAGAAAATATTTGATGACATCATTATATAAACGGTTTCAAATTAAAATACTTAATTTGCCTTTGCGTGCCATACCCCACCCACAAGTTGTATACAGTGAATTACATTTTGCAAACAGTTTTCAATTTATCAGTCCAGGAAAGCTTTTAAATTGGCATACATTAATGAAAGGTATGTAAAACTGTCAAGTGTAGGAATAAATGTAACAGATTCTTTAATTTATTATCAAAGCAATCGATTGTTTTTGCCAGTGATAATTTCACTTCCGTGTTCAGTCTCCATTCGCGAAGAGTTTCCCCTAGGTTAGAGATTATTAAATATTGTTTGTCTATCAGTACTTCGTTTCTATTTGTAACTTTGATAAATACATAGAAAAATGACACAAAGATATAAAAGAAATAGCCTAAAAAGTATAATCTGTTGGTGTAAGGAGTTTCAACTTTGTGGTTAATGAATATAAATTAAGCAATTTGGCATCGAGATTATACTGCTACTTTCATTTTGTGAAATGCGGGGGCTCGACCAATTATCTAATTAACACTCTCTCCTCTCACCAGCCATGCGTGTGACCCTTGATAAAAACTGGACAAAACCGGTTTTACCTGTCAATTACAGGCTCCACTGATTTTTATTTCTTTACAACTTGTTACGTCGGCAGTTTCAAATGAAATTAGATTAGATGGGCGGGGCTATAATCGGTAATTTACAGATTATGGGACGTCCACAGTAAAGAATCGCGGCGTACTTTGAAGTTTTTGGAAGTACACTGTACGCCTTTGATGTTAATTTTCACCGTACAACTACGATTTTTGGACATAATATACGGCCCTACGCCCGTTAACGGAAGCCCTGGTTCGCTCCACAGGACTGCATATGCTGAATATAGCAATTTTGACTAAGTGCAAGGGCAATAACTCAGCAAAGAATTGAGCGAGCCACACCAAAATTGTGTCACGCACATCTACACTTCATGTTGATCATGTATACAGTTTCAATTCAATATCTTGAAAACTTTAAAAGAAGTTCGCTCCTGCTGAATATAGCAATTTTGACTTAGTGCAAGGGCAATAACTCTGCATGGAACTGAGCGAGCCACACCAAAATTGTGTCACGTATAGAAAGTTTCAATTCCGTATCTTGAAAATGGCAGAAGTAGTTCGCTCCACAAGATTTAAGACCGACCAACAGACCGCCCGCCACAGTGACTCCTATATACCTCCTCTCAAACTTTGTTTGCGGGGGTATAAATATGAGTCCTCTGTCAAAAATGTGCGTCTTTGACAAGAAAATCTGCATCTGGGAAAACCCTGCATATATGCAACAAAAGTTGAGAAGGAGACCTGACTCCCTGGACTTGTGCAAGTTGCCCAAGTGATAAGCAACTTTTATTCATGAATTTCAACGAGAATAATGGGCAAGCAGACAATTCTCATTCAGTCGCCATTATTCCTGATGGAAAATCTATTTTCAATAGGTCAGATTGTTACAGCAACTAATTACAGCACCAATGAAAACATGTCCCAGCTATTGATTTTTTCCCCCGAGTTTAGTAAATAAGATTCCTCAGTTCTATAAACTGCACATTCAGCAAATTCGTTACAAGGTTTTTCCGACCTTTAGGTAAATCAATTCCAGATTGTTTTTTTTCTATTTCTACATCATTTACGGTACTTTCTAGTCACCATACATGTATTTGTAGCACATCACTACATAATCAACATATGAGAAAAGATTTGTGATGACAGAAAATAGAGATCAACAGCTCATAAGGGGACAGACACTAGAGGACACAATTTCTTAGGCCAAATTTAGATGGAGCTATTAACTATATATCTTTTTTTTTCAATATTTAAACCTGATCATAGTGCGCTCAAAAGGAAGCAATGTATATGGATTGTGCTTACTGAAGTTTACATTGCCAGATTGATGTGGATTCTTAGAACACCCCTAAGAAGTTACTCCATCACCTATAAAGAGTAAGACGTGGCATCTTCTTACCTAGATATTTTCTGTATTTAATGCATTTCGGCGACATTTTAGACTCCTATGTATTTATTTTACATAAATTATTTATTTAAACACAAATAAGGTGCGTAATGAATTCAGAACAATCATATATATTATTTATAGTGTTTCCCCCAGGATTTACAAATGGCAGGGTGCTCCCTGAAAAGGGCATTTTTAAACGCGCTAAACTATGTAAAAAGGGCACTTTTTTGCGGCGGGTGCAATTAAAAGTTGAGTCCGGGGTAAAAATGCCTGGTCGGTCAGGTTACAGGAAACAGTGTTTTTTTTGTTTTAAGCCGATGTATAAAATACTGTATAGCACTTCCTTTCAGATCTCTTGACAGAATGGCCCAAAAGAAAAAGAATCAATGGACACACAACAATCTTGTTTATCCAACCTGTAATTATCTACTCGATTTATTTATCCAGTATTATTTTGATTTTAAACATGCTGTATACATTTGTATAATCAAATAAAATTTTGAATTTTCAATTGTTTGTCTTATAGGTTTAAATATATTATTGGTGCGATATAACCAACAGTTAATAATGTGCAAAAACATTTTACTTTTCACAATTCTTATAATTAATATCAACGATTGCAAGTAAGTAGAACAAGAGGCCCAAGAAGACCTGTATCGCTCTACTACCTGTACAAATTTGGTGGAATTCAAGCGAAAAACAAAGCTTCCATGTTCTAAACAGGGGTAAATCGCTCACCTGAAAATCTTCGCAAAGATGAAACAAGGGGCCCAAGAGGGCCTGTGTACGCTCTATGGATCTTATAACATCAATGAAGGCTCTTATAACATCAACGAAGCAAGTGACTATCGTCTTAAAGAGGCAAAATATAGCATTTTTAACTAAATCAAGAGCCATTAACTCCGCCCTTACTGGTCCGATCTGGCTGGTTTTCGAACTTGGCCAGTAGAGATAATAAAAAAAAAAAAAAATTAAAATTTTAAAAAAAGAAAAAAATAATAAAAGAAAAAGAGAAAAAAGTCAAAAAATCTGGTAAAGTTTGGTAAAGATCAGATGAAAAATGAAGGCCCTATCGCCTTAAAGGGACAATGTCCGTAACTTTTGGCTTATAAAACGCACATTAATTACGTTCACAAACATTACCAGTGTTTTTTTATGTGTTTTGTGAATGCAGCCTGTGCCCATGCCATTTTGAAAAATAGCGGCATTTTTCTAGAAATTGTGAAAATTGTGAAATATTTATAACAAAAGAGAAATAAACTTTTTTCACTTTTATTTTCACATTTTATTATCCCTTGGTTTTAAGTTTCGTTTTTGATAAATACAGACTAGTTTGGACACCAGCTTATTTTAAGACTAGTATCCTTACTGGTCTGTATTTACCATAAAAAAAACACAAAAAAAAAGATTTTCTTTCTTTTTTCTTTTTCAGAATGTGAATTTTATGGATATAATTGTGTAAAAAGGTAGTGTGTTAAAATACACGTTTAATGCTCTTTTGAAATTTTTCGTATTGGCGAGCATCAACGTGTATTGATTATTGCACATTTTACGACTGGACTTTCCCAACGGATTCTGTTGGGAAGGTTTCACGCTTTTAAACAGCATTGTTTGTACATTATATATGCACAGGTTGAAAGAAGATTTTTTTTTGAGTCGATAGGTGTTTCAAAATTCACCTGCCACGATGAATTATCTCAGATTATCCAAATTTATCACGAATATATCGACATATTTCCGAATTATCGAGAGTTACCGCCATCTTGATTGAAATTCTTACCCAGAGTTCAATGCGCATATTTGTTCACCATACGCAACCCACCATGCACCGTCGATAGAATAGAATAGAATCGTTTATTGCTACAATCGTAAAACATTGTGTAGTGTGTTTAAACTACACATGTTTCATGCCGATTCAAAAGTAATATTTTTGTTATATTTATAGTATTGTTAACATTACTTGTTTTATTCGTTTATTATTCTACAGTAATAAAGAGAATATAAAATATATGAAAATTAGCAGTTTGGTAAAGATAATAATAATGAAGTTGCAAGAGTGTTCAAAAGGCAAAAGTTAGCGGACGGCGACGGACAACTGACAACGGACAACTCATCATCCCATAAACCCTGGGGGTGGGGGTGGTGGGGGGTGGCGGGGGTGGATGGGGGATTTGATTACTAGTGACAGTTATTGTTGTTTTCGTAAACAAAATCACCATGTTCAGCTCTACCAAACACACAACGATTTCTTTTTATAAAGCACAACGTCACATCCTAGCTCAACTAAATTTGGGACTTGGTTTCCTTATAGTATGTTGTAAAGGGTTGCTTAAGTAATGTTGCCTTCCGCAAATTCTGGGCTCCCATGGAACCCAAATTGTGACGGCCCATAACATGTGCAATAAAGGCAGATCTAGGTTTGAATGTAAGCTGGTGTATATATAGTTATAATTTTGGTTTGGGATCTTATATCATTATGCATCTTATTTGTACTTCACCACCCATATTTGGGCATGAGCTCCCTCCTCCGCGCCCACGACCCCCACCCCACACAAACCCCTTCCTCTCCCCCTACATTTTTTTTTACATATTTCTGTTGTTTTGGTCAATTCTTACACATATAGCTATGTTGCCCCCCCTCTCCACCCTCCTCTACACCCCACCCCCACCCCCACCCACACACACACTCGACACTCATTTAATTTTCTTTTACATATTTTTGAGTTGTTTTGGTCAATCCTTACAAATGTAGCTATGTTGCCCCCACCCCCACGCCCGCCTTCCAACACCCCAGGGCCTCCCCCGACCACACTCGAAACTCAATTTGTTTACATATTTCTGTGTTGTTTTGGTTAATTCTTACACATATATCTATGTTACCCCGCCCCTACTCCCGTCCCCGCCCCCGCACAACCCCCCGCCTCTCCCCTACTCTCAACTATTTTTTCTTCTTCATATTTCTGTATTGTTTTGGTCAATTTTTACACATATAGCTATGTTGCCCCGCCCCCACCGACTCGAATCTCTATTTTTTTTCTTCATATTTCTTTGTTGTTCTGGTCAATTCGTACACATATTGCTATGACGAGGAACCCCCTACCCCCCACCCCCACCCCCAGACTAAACGATATATTTTTTATATTTCTGTATTGTTTTGGTAAATTTTATTATCTCTACTGGCCAAGTTCGAAAACCAACCAGATCGGATCAGTAACAGCAGAGTTACGGCTAATTTAACTCGATTTATATATATTTTTTACATATTTATGTGTTGTTTTGGTCAATTCTTACACATAAAGCTATGTTGCACACCCCACCCATTACGCCCCTCCCCCACCTCCACCCCCACTGGAAACTTTTTTTTATACATATTTCTGTGTTGTTTTGGTCAATTTGTGTTACCCCCACACCCCCAACCATCCCAACACACCATCATCACTACCACCCTAATGTTGTTGTTTTTTGTTTGTTTTTGCCTATATCTTTGTTGTTTTGTTTTATCAGTTTATCAATATGTTTCGCCTCACAACCATCCCAACACCACCCGAATGTTTTTCTGTTGTTTTTTTACATATGTCTGTGTTGTTTTGTTTTATCAAATATACAACTATATCAATTATGCGCTCCCCCCCACCCCACCCCTTACATGGAGGACAGGGGGAGGAAAATCCCCCCCCCTCCCCCTCACATGGAGGACGGGAGGGAAATTGTTTTCATTTTATCTTCCATTATTGGATATTAATTTTTTAAATTGAACGCAATCATTTACATATAAAGCAATTTAGATTAAATTCAGATACACAGATGAAATATCAATAAAAAAACAACCTGAAATGAGGTCACAATAAAAAATCGCCAGGTATCCCCTCCCTCCCCGAGTTGCCTTTCGACCACAATTTTTTTTTAAATGACAGCAACTTTGGATTAAAACTGATAAAAATAAATGAAATGTCACACCCTGCCCCAAATTTTACTATAATTTGTATGAGATTCTAACAATAATTTTTATATCGGCCCGAGTTCTATACCCACCCCCACCCACCACACCACCCCACCCTCACATTGTTTTAGCCTTGTTTTCTGATGGTATATACTGGCTATACCATTTATTATTCTCTGAATAGTCGAGCTGTTCTCCTACAGCTCTTGTTTAATATAAATTTCCATATTTTACAGATTGTTTAGTGGGTCGCCCCCTGAATCCACCCGTAAACTCACCCACCCCCTACACACTAAATGAAATGAACATAACAAAACAAAATAAACAAGCTTAAGTTAAGTCATGGACATGCAGTAGGTCTATGGTTAGGTGCTTTTCCCCCCAGATCAGGCTATAAAACAAGCGAGATTTTTTAATTTTTCTTTTAGGAGAATGTCTGAAGGGGTAATATATAATAAATATCCCGGCACCCTACGCCCATTACCTTTTGTTAACCTAAGACTTGAAAATTTATACTAGGTACATTATACACAACGCAGTTTTGTGACACGTTGTCCACAGTGGAAAATATGTACTTATGCGCATGCGCATGCAACGTTGGGAGAGACGCGCACCTGTCAATATACTGTCAATACACATGTATAGCGATCTACAAAAAAACGATATATTATGTAAAATATGCTTCGGAAAAAAATAAAACCGAAAGTAAATGGTAAATAACTTATTATTTTGTTAGATTATCGTCATGGTTTACGCACATAAGTCTGATAAGCTGCTCAATTTCGTTCGAAAATCACATGGGTGTTCGAGCGTTTTTTCCAGTCGGGTTTTTTGCAAAGGAAATTAGGCGTATATGCAGTTACATAGAACGTCAGAATAATAAAAAAAAACTGCATAGGAGCCAATTTATTAGGCTATGTAAAAAGGATACTTTTTGGGATTGTGAATGGGGCTGACCTTCGGCCCGAAATCAGGCATAAAAAAACCACTGATTACACACTAACAGTATTGAATATTTACTAATTAAAAGCATCAGTTTGACGGAATTCAATCGCGGTACAAAAAAACAGAACTACCGCATTGCGAGTTTGAACTAGCAGCCCGAACTAAAATTACACTCACGGGTAATAAGTGTGCACATAATAGACAACGTCGCTCCTGCCTGAGCTATGCGGCCATACATATTACGCAATACATACTATGTAGAAATCCTAATGCGTTAATGGAAGTCACGTGATCAGCATAAAAAGTAAATAAAATGGGTCCCGCATTATTTACAAATAAAAATTAAAACTGTTTTTTTTCAAACTCACGAATGTATTACTATATACTTATTTCGGTCTATGCTCATGTTTTCATGTAAACATTTCACTGAATAAAAGTCAGACAGTTATTTGATTATGCTCAATATCAGCTTACTTACGGACAGTGTCACTTTAACAAGGCAAAATATAGCATTTTTAATGAAATCAAGGGCCACAACTCCACTGTTACTGGTCCGATCTGGCTGGTTTTCGAACTTGTCCGAGCTTTTATCGACATTAACAATCTGGTAAAGTTTGGTAAAGTTTGGATGAAAAATGAAGGCCCTATCGTCTTGAGGCAAAATGTAGCATTTTTAACTAAATCAAGGGTCATAACTACGCTGTTACTGGTCCAATCTGGCTGTTTTTTGAACTTGTCCGAGCTTCCATTGGCATTTACAATCTGGTAAAGATCAGATAAAAAATGAAGGCTCTATCGTCTTAACAAGACAAAAGTTAACGACGGATGGACAAACGGAGAACAACTCGGCATCCCATGCTCTGCTGGCCTTCCCCAGTCTTCCTTAAATTGTTCAGGCCTAATAAGTGTATAGATTGATTATAAGGTGGGGATCTCACCGGTTCCTAAGTTATGACCCAGTGGCCAATGCTGGTTGGATGGTTGTATCCATTATGTTGATGCCCATTAAGTGTATATATGGTTATAGGGTGGGGATCTCCATGGTTTCTAAGTAATGATCCAGGGGCTATGTCCAAAGAGGTGGCAATGAATCCGGGATCGATGCTGGTAGGATGGTTGTAATATGTATCCGTCTATTCATGCCAAGTAAGCGTTTATATGGCTATAGGATGGGAATGTCAAAGGTTTCCAAGTTATGACCCAGGGGCTATGTCCCAGGGTAGATGCTGGTTGAATGGTTGTTTCCGTCTGTACATGCCTATGCAGTAAGTGTATATACATGTATTGTTCTAGGGTGGGGATTTCAAAAGTTACCAAGTTATGACCCATGGGGATTATGTTTTTAGTGGTGGGGTGGGGATAGACACAAGGGCCGATGCTGGTTGGATGGTTGTATCCGCCTGTCTGTGCTCAGTAAGTGTACACATGTTTATTACTTTATAGGGTGAGGATCTCAACGGTTCGCAAGTAATGACCCAAGGGCTACTTCCTCAAATCAAGGGACATAACTCAGGTGTTACCAATCTGACTGGTTTTCGAATTTCATTGATATCAACAATTTGGCCAAGAGTTTTCTCTTCTATTTTGACAGTTTTCAGAGAAATGAGGATCTTTACGTTGATAAAATGTTATTTGTTTCAAACATAAACAATCATTTCAGCAATCATTTTAGTTGTTCTGCTCAACTCAAACTGTGAAATCAGTCAAAAAAACACCATTCTCATAGAAGAGAAATCATTTTTTTACTATCGATAGCTATAATTGCATCAATTAACGTTAATTACGCCGATATGAGGCAACAATAAAACCACTCTAATCATAAGGCTGAGTTAATTACCATTCAATCTATGATCACGAATGTGATTGGCTGATAGCGTATTAGTGGAGTGACTGTCATTGAGGCACGCGCTGGCCAATGTACACATTTTTTGACGAACATTATTTTGGGATTGAAGGGATGTCGCAAACTTGAAAGGATGACTGAAAACTGCGGACGAGTATTTTAGCATGTTAAGTTCGACATCCGATATCGGTCTCGGGGGAAACCATGTCGTGGGATTTACTATGCATCCCGCAAATGCACATTTTTTATTGTGAGTTCCCAGTATATAAAATATACAAATACGAGTCCTAAACGCAGGACACGCAGGTAACAGAATCACTGGAAATTTGATAACATTGTCAATTAAATAACTTTATATCGGTTTATGATTTGCTTGGGGCTCGATATCGATACTGATACCACCGATCTTGTTAGAAAAAAATGTCAAATCCAAACTTTTTTGCAGTCATTTCTGGACCTAAAAGCAACTCTTGTTATCAGTACCGCTAGGCGCTTGCTTAATTGCATGATTTGTTTTAATCAAACGCACTACTGATACCGATTACAGAAGTATCGTTACTGCACATCTCTAGTATTAAACCGAATATCGCAACCAGTCAACCTCTGAAGGGAGGCGCTATTATTATGTGAAATACGGTAGTATATTTTTATAAGTTTCTTTGTTGTAGTTGTATCTCATGGCAAAGTTTTAATAATTCCATACAAAGTTCAGTTTGCCCAATACTACATTCAGAAAAGAAACTTTGAAAATAATTACGAAATAACACAAGTCTATCTGTCAATCATTTCTTTGACAAATTTAAATAGCATAGATCTTCCGTTATTTTAATTTTGTATACAGTTATCTTATCATTGGTCAATGTACATTGTTAGGGCATATCATTGGTCTATGTACATTGTTAGGGCATACCATTGGTCTATGTACATTGTTAGGGCATATCATTGGTCTATGTACATTGTTAGGGCATATCATTGGTCTATGTACATTGTTAGGGCATATCATTGGTTAAGATGAACCTTCAGTAATACTGTATTATTTCAATCGATACGCTTGTCAACACTTTGCTTGCATATTTTTAAAATACCCTAAAGCCAGGATGAAGTTTTCACAAGTCGGCTCATAACAGTATTGTATCTTATGTTAATACTTGTATTCAATATTAAAGTACCGTACACAGAAGAACATTTCCACTGCAGTTGGTCAACTGGGAAGTATTGATTAGCGCTTTTTGCTGATGAACTGGAAGAGTAGCACGAGTCAATAAAAGTCACATCCTAACATTTTGGAATCAAGATGTAGAACACCATGTAGGTGTGCCAAGTCTTGAAGACTTCCAAGCTGATCATGCTTGTGAAACATCAGTGATGCAGTAGAACAAGTGATTCGGAGAAACAGTGCTTTATTGATCAGGGAACTAACTGACGGTAACACCTGCAAGGCTACTGAGTTAACTCTCCAATAAATAAAATTTAATCAAAAGGATAACCTTGTTTTAATAAGACACAGATGGCCTATGCGGAATTTAACACAAAAAATTGTAGTGAACGTTCACCCTTCACATATTTTGGTCTATCCGAGTAATTTAAATCGTTTTATTTTGTTGAATGGTGTTTACATCATATTTAGCACATGTTATATAGGAGGGTCGATTTTTTAGTGGTCGAGGCAGACCACCCCATTTTCCTCGGTAGAACCAGTACTGTACACTTCCCGCCATCCGCAAGAATCGACACTTTCTAGCTTGTCCAGTGGTCGAAATTACAGTACAGCTCACGTGAACAAATTTTACTATTCTGCTGTTTATTATTAATACATCGATGGGTTCTTTAGTCAGAAATAATCAGAAAAGTGTAAAGAATTTCGGGTCATAAATCCGTTGTTAGTGCCGCCTTGTTTAAAGGTACAAACATGGCCAAGGATTATGGGTATTTATGTCAGTTGAAGAAGTGTGACTTTTGGACAACAGAAACGAACAAAACTTGTGAATAAATGCATTAAAAGTCTGAAATACGTATTTGTTTCAAAATTTATTCATTGCAGTCTGCGAAACTAACTTTTAGACATGGTTGTCCTTTAGGCAATCATACCATTTCATCAAAAACTGGTTGCCCGAGAGGAAAAGTGGTTGCCCGAAATGTTTCTTTTAAAAACTGAAGGCTTTATTACTCTAATGATATATATAAACAAAGCAAAACATGTCTTCACACTATTTATTCATTATTCATTCTTTTGTATATAAAGAAATAACACTGTCTATGTCTTTTTCTGAAAAGTCACAGTCATCATTAGAGTCATCATCGATTTTTGACTGTTCATGCTTTTTTATAGTGTCAATACACCCCTTTACAAAGGAACCATCAGCGTCTAATCCGGACTCTGTGCACCTAGTGCACTGCATTTTACCATCATTCGGTACATTTAAGTCACTCTCGACCAACTTGCAAAAAAGAAAAAAATTCTGTCTCTGTTGGCTTCGTAACGCTTACTTGACTCTTGTTTGGACTCTTTCACTGGTTTACCAGGAATGGCACCCGTCTTCGCCAATTTCGGTAAATGTGGAGTGACGGAATGCTACGAGGCAGTTCCGATTGGTTGCTCTATAAAAAATAAAGAATTCGGCAAAAAACGAGGTCGTGACCGTGTTGTGACCTTCCATAGAGGGATACAATTTATTGATCAATTCCTCGTAGTGTTTATACCGGTGTCACAGTAATTTTCTCAATGTCAATGAAATAGCCGAAATCGTGTTTCCTGTTTGACTTTTATACTTATTTTGATTGACAAATAGCTTTGCGCTTTCAGAAATTTTGTGGAACACGTGGTTGTCCTGTTCGTAAATTAGTTGTCCCGGACAAACCGGACAACCGCTAATTTTGCAGACTCATTGTATTTATCAGTCGTGTCAACTTTGCACAGAAAAGATGAACTCGGTGTCTCATTGCTTGTACTTTTTCTGGCGATTGGCTTTTTCAAGCGTGCTGTTTTAAGGGGCTGACCCTAAAAGTTTTTATGAAATAAAAAAATTAAAAAAAAATATATATATATATTTGTTCTGAACAATGATTTATCACAATATATATTGTGGTAAACTGACATCACAGAGAAACTTTCAGTTGTATCATCAACTTGTATGGGGTTTATGAGATAAATACATGTAGAATCTGCATGCGATAGGAAACACACTTTTCTTTTTTTTTTGGCCTCAACAGAAGTTTGGTCACTGTGCAGGCACTGTATATATATATATATATATATGTACAATTTTAAGAAGAAAAATAAAATATCACTGTCAGTTATAAGTACAGCTTGTACCGATTGATAAACTGAAATGTAGTACTAATAACCTACATGTCAAACCATCTTGTCAATCTAAGGTCAGCTAGGTAGTAAGGATAACAACAATGGTTACAATGACCAACATTCTGGAAACCGTAAATTGACTAAGGCCAAACAAAAAAATATCTGTTTCCGGTGGCCCGACCGACCCTATTTTTAAGGGGCCGACACTAAAACTTTTTATGAAAAAAAATATATATTAAAAAAGAAGAAGAAAAAAATAATTTAAATTTGTTCTGAAAAATGATTTATCACAATATATCGAGGTAAACCGACATTACAGAGAAACTGTCAGTTGTATCATCAACTTGTATGGGGTTTATGAGATAAATGCATTTAGAATCTAACAATATCTTTCTCCAAAAAAAAATATAAAAAAATGCCTACCTACCGACCCTAATTTTTTAGAGCATGCAATAGAAAACACACCTATTTTTTTTGTTTGGCCTAAAGCTTTTATGAAAAAATAAAACAAAAATGTCAGAGCTTTCACTGTCGGGGAGAACTGAACCGATCTCATTTGGTAGCTCACGTCTAGTAAGTTTTGAATGTATCAGACCAACAGTGATTCATTTTGCTCTGCGTCCCGCGTCCTAGACGCATATTTTTTCTGAGGACGCATCATTCTTAAACATTGCGTCCATGGGACGCATTGCTCGAAAA
This sequence comes from Cyrtodaria siliqua, assembly GCA_037043455.1. Classification (NCBI taxonomy): domain Eukaryota; kingdom Metazoa; phylum Mollusca; class Bivalvia; order Adapedonta; family Hiatellidae; genus Cyrtodaria; species Cyrtodaria siliqua. The sequence continues at coordinate 219,318 of JAWPHD010003103.1, forward strand.
TTTTACAAGTTAAATAACCGTTTTCGATATGATAACAAGGGAACAAATGTAACACGACACCGGTTAAAGTAGAACGCAATTACAATGTAGTACGCGTATTCTGATTGGGTAAAAACTATTTGTCATCCAATCAGTAACAGCGTTTTACTAACTGTTGGTGTTCGCTAATATGGAAATCCCTAGACTGATTTACGGTCCTTTGGGATTCTCTGTTGAGAGAACAGAATAGAATAGAATAGACTGGAAATCCCGGATGATGAACACAAAATGCCACGGAAGACAGTTATAAAGAATTACCCACACCAAGTTAAATTGACACTTGATTGGCATGTCAAACTACTCAGGACTAATTGAACTGTTTAAAGTTTGTCTAGTGTTTGCAAGCATAAAATAAAGAAAAAAATAGACAACTGCGCCATATAAACTCCGATTCTAAAAGAAAGACTTTGTAAAACAAAGAATGGTAGCAATATAATAAGAAATAACACGAAAATGATACAGCTTTAACTTTATGCAATGCAATTTCTGTTCTTTAAATCTGCATAAGGCCTATAAAAAAAAAAATGTGTGTTTCCGGTTTCCCGACCGACCCTACTTTATCACCGCCGACCCTAAATATTTTTAGCGAAAAAAAACAATAAAAAACAATAATAAAAAATTATTTTTTTTATTCAAATGATAATTTTATTAGAGTTGTTGAGCATCTAATCTGGATTGCAAAGGTTATCAAAAAGTTGCCTTAGTACAAAAATTGCATAATATATGCGAACAATATATATATAAAAAAAATATATAAAACAAAACCTTTTTCCTACCTACCTACCCTAACTTTTTGACAGGGTGAAACCAGAAACACACATATATTTTTTTTAGGCCTAAATAAGTCACAGGGATATCATGTTGTCCCTGGGATATTGTGTTATATAGATTATTTTTAACAAATTTTGCATAGAAAAAATCCTGGGACCCATTGTTTTTTAGTTTGGACCCATTTTTTCAAAATATGCGAGTCCCAGGGACTCGTTAAAGCAGATTTCAAAATGAATCACTGGACCAATCCAAGTTTCACTAGCCCAGGTTCATCAAATAAAACTGATTTGGATGGTGTTTTACACCATTTTAAGCAGTCGATGTTTGTGGTAGAGATAGACCACCCGGTGTTCAATCTAGCTTTGCCAAACAGGGGGCCATTTGGGCCCATGAACTTTGCAATTGTAAAAAAATGGGGGCCAAGCACTTCATACTAGATGTTTCATCATCATAAACAAGCCACGTTTTGTAACGATCATCGGATAACCATTTCTTTTGAAAGTCACGTTTCTTAAAATGTTCGGTCTTTTGGCTGGTTTAGGGACCGGGAGAGACAGTAGGGCTATCACCTCATTCAAATGAGCCACTTTCGGCAAGAAAAAATCTGAAATCCGCTTCATCATTGATGCTGACACGGCTAATGTAAAGCCAAAGCAACAGACGGGTTACGCTGTATTTACTATGTAAAAATACAGTACAGTTAAGTTTTTAAGTTTATCGATCGCAACACAGTCAGCAGGTGCGCGCGATGTGCCTAAATAGCAGAATGGGAGAAAAAATGACCAAAATTAACGAAATGACCATCGCCGATCGAGTGCGCCCAGCGGGCCCATTCCCTACGTGAAATTGCGCCATTTCGATCGCAAAGGGGTCAATGGTGCAGCCTAGATTGAACACTGACCACCCCATTTTTCCTGAGTAGAACCAGTACTGACAGTCTGTATATGTACCTCCCATCTCAAAAATTCTCACAATTTATAATATACACAGAAGAAAAATGTTTTTTATTTTTATTTTGAAAACTGATACCATGTAGTTGCCAAAGTTATGTTGTACTGGTAACAGATATATTGCACATTTTATGAAGACAGACCACAAAACTAAAATGTGTCAATAAAGTGCCACATATTAAAGTTGAAAACGCAAGGACGGCCGACAGTTCAGAGCTCCAGATAAGCTTTTGGTCATTGGGTATTGTTACACATCAAAAGTTCTCGGAAGCCATAATGATCGATTTGTTTTATGTTTAATGTTTAAAATCAAAGTAAAAAACATTGCAAAATCGGAAGTGCAAACAACGCACACATTTACTTTGCAGTGTCCAATCCTTAATCCTAGTACAAACTGCCATATGTTTTGCAAAAAGCTAGCTGCAGTCTTTATTTGATTCCTGAAAAATTATACCTCTAAGAGCCGTAGTATAAACATACAATATACGCATTTCTGAACTGGCTCAATCAGTTTGGGTATTGTACTCTCCAGCCAAATATACATCCGAAGTCTGGAAATATTTTGGGTTTACCATGTATCAGGAAGGGGCTGTCTCCAAAACTATGCGAAAACTGTACGGTGTGTGGACTTGTGAGCACAAAGTGAAGTATGTCAACTATGTTTTAGTTAAATATTTTATGCTCGATAAGGGCCCCCCGACATGATTCACGTTACTAATTTAAGTTCCCCCCCACTAAAGGCACTTGTTCAGATATTAAACAGATATATAAAGGCAGTTCTGTTTGGTAATTTTAAGCTGATAAAAGAGTACAGTACCAGTGCTCCAGATAAGACCTGCGTAATTACGTATATTTTTCATCAAAAACGCATTAAAAATAAAACAAATGCGTACAAAAACGCATTAAAGAAGAGGCCCAAGAGGGCCTATATTGCTCTACTTGCTTTATGGAGGTGAGGTCGGGAGCGATGTCCGACTACTTTACGCTCACGCACACTATTATTACTGCGAGTGTAAAGAAAAGGTAATTTTAGTTTGAGCTGCGAGTTCAAACGCACGAAGCGGATTTTCTTCTTTTTGTACCGCGATTGAATTCCGTTAAACAATCTTGCTTTTAATTAGTAAATATTGAATAATGTTTAGTGTGTAATGTTTGCGAACATAATTATTGTGTGTTTTATAAGCTAAAAGTTACGGACAGTGTCCCTTTAAAAAAAACAAATATATTAGAATTTTTGTTTAAGTCCAAAACAGAAAAACAGCATACAATTTGCAATTTGGAATGGTAAATTCTTGGTACCACTTAAATAATAAAAAAACACACTAATTTGTGTTTCTTAGAAATTCCCCTTTGATATGAAAACAATGCAAAATTCCCCTTCCTGAGGGCCCTGGCCCCAGTCCCCCAAAGTGAAGGGAGGGCCCTGTTATAACACAAGCTCTGCACCAATAGTATGTTCGGAACATTATGCAAGAAAACAAAGGTCAGTGTATCTTTGTTGTATGTTTAATTCTCAAGAAATCTTATTTTATTCATTTCATTTATATCAAAATATTATTCTCTAGTTCAGTACAATCTTTAATCTCAATGTTTTCAACCCACGGAAATTCATTTTTCCACTCTAACTTAACTTTTCTAACAGTCTTAGGCTCAGTGTTCTCCAGAAGCCCCGGCGGCCGGCGATATCGCCTATTACTCTAGAACCTAGCACCGGCTACTTTTCTCAAATATACAAAAAAAAATATATAGTTATTTGTCTTTGTCCTTAGGCCAGATAGAAAAATACCTGTGTTTCTGGTTACTCGGTTGAAAAAAAATAAAATAAAATTTATATTTTTTCATGGATGTCAAAACTAATCGGATTCTATTTTAATATATATAGCATCTTTGCTATTAAGTTTTAATTCAAGAATACTTAAAACATGTTTGTTTTAACGAATAACACGGATTTTTTTTTTTTTTGATTTTTTTTATGATAAAAAACTGTAAGGTCGGCGCCAAAAGATAGGGAATTTTTTTCTTTCTTTTTTTTCATGGATGTCAAAACTAATCGGATTCTATTTTAATATATATAGCATCTTTGCTATTAAGTTTTAATTCAAGAATACTTAAAACATGTTTGTTTTAACAAATAACACGGAATATTTTTTTTTTTTTTTTTTTTTTATGATAAAAAACTGTAGGGTCGGCGCCAAAAAATAGGGACGGTCGGGTAACCAGAAACACAGGTATATTTCTCCCCGGCCTTACAGACCAATGAAAAATGATGTAAAATGCACAGGAACGCACCTTTTGCACCGTCAAAAAAAAGAGACCGCCCAAACCCCTCTAGTGCGAGGTGACATCCATCATTCAACCACCCCCTCGCCGCTTCGCGGCTCCAGCGATTCGCTTCGCATCCCGCACAGGGGTGTCATTAAGAGGCGGGGATTTCCCCCTGCTACTTTGAATACTTTTACTAGTATTTTATACAAGTATCAATAAAAATATCCGGCTATTCTGTCTGTGTGCAGCTTACTTATAAAGTTAATGACACCCCTGCGCCTACTGCAATTACTTTTTCACCTACTACTTCATATTTTCTGGAGAGCACTGTAGGCAATTTTTTTTCCTTTTATGAATTTGATTTTCTGCTTCTTCGGAGTCCGAGGGTCAGACAGGGCATCCCCAACAACAGGCAGTTTCGGAGATTGCGATGACATAAACGAAAATATACTTCTTTGAGCCATTTATGTATTGAACATAAACCAGTGGGTTTTTTATGTGTTTTGTAAATGCAGCGTGTGCCTGTGCCATTGTGAAAAATAGCGGCATTTTTCTAGAAATTGTGAAAATTGTGAAATATTATATTTATTTTCACAGTTTAATATCCCTTGGTTTTAAGTTTTGTTTTTGGTAAATACAGACTAGTTTTGACACCAGCTTATATTAAGACTAGTATCCTTACTGCCTGTTTTGTTGGGTTTTTTTGTTGTTTTTTTGTTCAGATTGTGAATGTTTTGATATAATTGTGAAAAAAGTATACTTTTTGGCATTGTGAATGGGGCCGAATAACGGCCGCAAATTAGGCATAAAAAAAACACTGTAAACACATTACATGAATTTATTAATAAAGTCTGTTACTCGCACAAGATATCACAATGCGTAATGTCCGATAAGTTTTGACTGAATGATCTAACAACCCAGGTTAAAATACGCTCTGTTTATGTACATTTCGCCGATTTATAAATATTTAAATTATCCTCATTAAAATTATATTTCTTTGTTCTTTAAAACATGCGTAAAACAAAATTAACAAAACAACAAACACAAATAAAGTCAATAATTTTGCATTTTAATACTAGATAGTATGTCTTCAAGAAATAAAATGATTACAATGGCGAAATTCGTATTACGCATACAACCAGTTACTAAGGGAGAGAATCGTGTAGTACTCTAGGAGTAAACATGCATGTAGATGAGACAGAGGTTTTGTTTTGTCAATCGCGACAGCTACATATTCGTGTTTTTAAGCTTTTATTTAAGTTTGTCAGAACTCACATTCTCCATTTTGTCTTATAGTCGCTGGTTCAAAATTATGCGCGCTAATCCCGCATTCCGTGAAAAAACATGCGGGATCTACGAAAAAATTGGCGTGAATCCCGCAATCGCGCGTTCTAGAATGGACACTGAATTAACACAATCACCGACAATAGCAGCCATTAGATTACACAGCGACACAATTTACAGACAGGTTATTTCCGCCTCTATTCATAATTTTCCATTGCAGAGATGTTGAGATTTAATCTTATTTTCAGTAGGTGATAAAATGTGTGTTACTCGGTTTTTATCCTCAGGTTCTATAGTAAAATAAAAATCTTTGTCAGAGTAAACATACGTTAATTTTCAAGATTTTGATTTTGAAAGGCACATATATTGATTCAATGTGCATGAATGTTCATGAAATATGCAGGGTTTTAAAATTATCACACTGTAGATACTTTAATTTGAACATCTAGGATAAAGACCGAGTTTATCTCCTACCAGAATGTATTATGCATGTCTTATTTCTGGTCACTGATTGGTCAGTTGTTTTGATGATGCTCTATCAAAATTATGAATGCCACAAGCTGCGACAGCAGTGAATATGATTGGTATAGAGGCAATCATGGTCGTCAGGCAAGGTGTCAACCACTGTTTTGCAGAGCGTGCTCATTGTTGTGATGTTCGAGCTATCGAAAATTCATAACTTTCACATCTGGTCAACTTCCGGTAGGTGAAGATATTCAGTAGGTGAAAATAAAGGGGTTTACTCGGACTTTATCCTCAATCTCTATATGAAAAATGAAAATATTAGACCATCATTTAAATTAAATGTATCCTTATTGGTGTTTTAAAATCAGACAACACCAAAAGAAGATACATAGATGTACACAAAAAACAAAGCTTTTAATATACTTATCACTACAAACTAGTATTATAAAGGGCTAAAGTCAGTTGAGCCCCAAGGATAAACACCGAGTTTACCCCCTACCAGAATGTGGAGGTGTTTTTTTTATATTGATCACTGATTGGTCAAATTATTTTGATGATGTCATGTGAATGTTATGAATAGGTATTAGATTGATGCTTGGAAGCAAATATACGCGCGTCATAAAAACGCACAGGTGGTAAATTAGCTGCGTCAGAATTGGGTCAAATTGAATTTCAATGCGTCAAAACGTGTGTATAAGTCTATTGAGAACCCTGATTTTGAGTAGTAATCCTAGCCTTCTCTGACCCAGAGACCTAATACTTCTCAAATCATTGTCTGACCACAGTCCAGCCATTTTTTTATGATTTTGTTATTCATCTGGCTGTGTAAAAAGACGCAAACAAATAATTATAAAGGTTTTTAGGGTCAGAGAAGGCTCAGATTATTTGAGTAGCAACAAAATGATGACTCACAATGGCTAACTCTTAGCGATGCCCTTAAATATCGTATAATTTAAAAAAGCAATGAATTGTACGCAATAATATTTATTCTGACACCCCGTCACAGACATTATTTCATGTTCCTTTCTTTTCACTACTTATGGAGTATAACTGAACAATGAAAAGTTCAATACCCATGACAGTTTGGAAACAATAAGGATTACACACTGTATATGGCAACAAAGAGTGACCTTGACATGTAATAGGCCATGACAGCGAAAGTAAATTTAGTATACACACCTCCCTTCCTGTTGGGACATGCTTTGCAAGTTTTACTTTCGCAAAATTTCCCTTTCCTATGGTCTTAATAAGCCGATATTTGCCAATGTGCGGCTCCTCGGTCCTGGACCGGGAGGATGAGATCCTTGTATTAGACTTGTCATCTTTCTGCAATGAACAAAAGTGGGTGGGGTTAGGTTTTATCTTTTTATGCCCAATTAGGCATTCTATCAAAATACTGCATAGCGCCAATATACTTACTCGATGATCTGACGATACCGATTCATGAACCGTTTGAAGGCCTGTTCTTGCGGTCGGTGTCGACATTTTGAATTACTAATTACAGTTTTTTGTCACCGAGGCGTGATAAAACATTTGCTCACAAAATATCCAATTGTACGATTATTGCAAGGTCTTCACGCGCAATTTACGCACACTGAAACATCAAAACACAACTGTGTCAAAACCGTTAACAAATCTATACTAACAATACATAAACCTCGCCAACCGGCGATTTATTTTGATAAACCAGGGCCGAAAATAATAAATGCCCTGGTGAGGGGCAACTTTTCGGCGTTTGGCAGAGGGAATTGCGAACACTATCGGGATATATCTCCATGTAGATCATTAGATCGATGTCCCAAATGTTATTCTAGACCTTCAGAGATCTATTAAATCCACTCTAGGGCCTAATCCAAGTCATAATTCAAACTTAACCGAATTTTCTATAGTTTTTCACACAAAATGGCCGACTTTTCCTCTCCACGCCAAAATTCCCTGCTTGCGCATGTCGTCATGAAATACTGGAAAATGATTGGTCAAATTATTTCCTATATGACATCATCGAACCTAAAACAGCTGATGAGGAGAAAAATGTTACAAAAATGTCAATTTCTGTCATTCCGAAAATCAATGGACAGGCAGATGATTGTTTTGATAGAAAATCAATAATGCACAGAAAGATGATTGTTTTGATAGAAATATAGATTATTCTAGAATGATCGAGATGAAGGAAATTCAGATAGCTAGATAGCTAGCGAGCTATCAATCGCTCCCAGAGGCCATTGGCGAGCTATAGCGAGCGAGAGAGAGAGAGGAGAGAGACAGACAGACAGACAAACATATTTGAACACGCAGAATTAGACATGGGCCTAGAGCAAATGGTTCCCTACTAGAAGTACAGAACACCTTTGACCTGTCACCTTCAGTCACCAGGTAGACCCCTGTCATGAATAGGACTGAAGATTAATCAAGACATTGTCCTGTGTATATAGCCCACCAACCCATCTGCACTAGGATAAATCCCAAAACGGAGATTGACCTAAGGAAGGGGGCGATTGTAGAGGGAATCATGACTCCATATCAGACTTTGGAAAGCCAATCATCCAAGAAAACATTACAACCGTAGAGTCCATGTCCTTCAAGTCAGCAAGCGAATCCATCATCGATTCACATGTCCCAACAAAGATGACCAGCTAGATCTAGACTGACTCACTATCGGCTCGAAACATCTATCAGAAGAGACTCTCGACGCAAACAAATGGCACACAGGAAAGTTAAACTCACATCTAAGACCCATTGGATTGGGTGAGATACAAGACGCTACAGCCGAGGCACAGGCATCCACCAGGATGGCACACAATACATAATTACCAATGACTTTGTCAAAAGTAAGCCACAGGGATCCAACGGTGTGTCAGCACCCATCAACAAGGACGGCTTCCTACATTGTGAGAGCACCAAGAAGGCTGATATACGCAATGAACAGTTCCAATATGTCTATACCAAGGAGGACACAAGCAATATCTCTGACAAAGGACAATTAATGCCCTCACCCAACAATGTCAACAACTTTACATTTGAAAGAAAAGACAGGAAAGGTAAACAGGGAGGTGGTATCCTAGTATATATCGCTAATAAAGTTCCGTATACACGTCGTTACGACCTTGAGCATAATGCTATTGAGTCTGTATGGATAGAGATAACGTATTCTAATTGTACAGCTTTCTTTCTAAATTTTGTTTATCGAGCACCAGATTCGAAAGTATCATGGATTGAATTATTTGAAACTCAGCTTGACAAGTTGGATCATTTGAATTTAGAAATTCATATATTAGGAGATTTCAATATCAACTATTTAACAGAAACGGATTCTGAAAAGTACAGTAATCAACGATGGGCCACTACTATTTTAAAATTTGGTCTTAATCAAATGGTAAATACGCCTACCAGAATAAGTAAAACCAATTCTACAACAATCGACCATATTTATACTACAAGATCCGATCTAATATGTGAAATTAAAGTACCTGTTTACAGTATAAGTGATCAC